>JAGKTI010029735.1:0-12584 GCA_018397915.1 Birgus latro
TGTTAATCATAATTTCCTGCCTTTAATTTAATTCTTTCATGCATGGTTATTAAGTGCACCAGCTATGAAAAAGGTGGAAGCAGTGAATTTCATGTCCAGTCATAACCTAACCTAACCTAACTTAACCTAACCTAACCATTTTTCTGGTAGCAATTTACATCATTTACTGTATTTGATGCTTTGTATCCAATAATTCAGTGCATAAAATGTGAGAAAAGATGATTTCCATGTCAGATACTTATACTATGCTGGCAAGTTCTGAGCTCGTATGACTCACTCACCTCTAAATCATCATTTTTTGGTTAAAATTCAATAAATTCATGCTATATGTGCATTATTTATGTGAAAAGGGACCTAAATAAGTGTTATACATGTCCAGTAGGGATGTAGGAAGGTAGTTTTCTGATTTAGGTTAGGTTAGGTTAGGGTCATGAAAAACCAGTGCTGGAGCTTCAGGACCAATATCCGGACAAAACCAATATTCGGACATGCCTTTGGCTCTATTACATCGGATATTGGAGGGATTACTGTATAAAGAACAGCAACCAAATCTGTCATACAGAGAGAGGCTGGAAAAGCTGGATTTCCATTCCTTAGAGGAAAGGAGAGAGAGGGGCGACATGAGTGCAGTGTTCAGGGCCACGATGGGAATAAATAAAATTGACAGAGAAGATCCATTTGTATGGGATACAAGAGTAACAAGAGGACATGGAATGAAACTGAAGAAGCCAAGCTGCTTGAAGGATATCAAGAAATATAGTTTTCCTTATAGATGCACAGACCTGTGGAACAGCCTGGACAATGAGGTGCTACAGGTAAAAAAAGATTCATGTGTTTAAAACTAGACTACAGTCCTTCCAGTTTATGGTGAGCGTTTGGGCGTTAGCCTTTCCGGGGGTTCCCCCACGTGCGATGCTGCCAAACCTCATACAGGGTCAATTGTCGGATTATTGAGTCAATTCCCTATGGGGTCAATTATTGGATTCTCTCTCTCTCTCTCTCTCTCTCTCTCTGCATAATAAAAGGAACACTATACATTTTGTGTTGATAAGCCTATGCAGTATAATGAATTATTCGAATATGAGAAGCCTCTCTCTCTCTCTGTATAATAAAAGGAACATTATAAATTTGGTGTAGATTTATTTATATAATAAGGCTATACAGTACAGTGGGATGAATTATTCGAATTGGAGAAGCCTCTCTGTCTGTCTGTCTCTCTCTCTCTCTGCATAATAAAAGGAACGTTATAAATACTGTGTAGATTTATTTATATAATAGGGTTATACAGTGTGATGAATTATTCGAACTGGAGAAGCCTCTCTGACTGTCTGTCTGTCTCTGTCTCTCTCTCTCTCTCTCTGCATAATAAAAGGAATGTTATAAATTTGGTGTAGATCTAATTATATTATAAAGCTATACAGTGGGATGAATTATTCGAATTGGAAAAGCCTCTCTGTCTGTCTGTCTGTCTGTCTGTCTNTACAGTGCTTCCTCCAATTTTGCGAGAATATGGTCGACAAAAACCCTCGCAAAATCAAAATTCGCAAAATTCAAACAATTAAATATATGAAATAAAGGCAAATTGGTCGACATCACCCCAAGGTAAGCACTTTTTCCCACTCTTTCTCTCGACTCTACCTCTTAATTTTACGATGATAAATGAAACAAACACGAACTGATGTACTGTACAGTGATATTAATGAGAAAACATCATGGGTAAGAAACATTAAAAAAAAAAAAATGCATTTACACTGATGTGAAGATTGGCTTGGTGTATGGGACTGGTGGCGGGGCGAGGCATGGCTACTGTCGCCCCGTGGGGCCTAAGTCATCACTATCACTGTTGGCAGATATTTCCACATCTTGCTGTGTTTTTTCTGCCTCTCTCATGAATCCCTCAAAGTCAGAATCGTCACTGGGGTCATCAGAATGAAAAAGGTTAGGGATGCTAGGATCGCTGGCTGCTTGGGGAGGGGTGGCAGGACGGCTGGTCAATGGGGCAGGGTCTCTTGGGGTTCTCATTAATTTTGTGATTAGAGACTGCTTCCTCTTGTTAACCCCATCTCTGTGTAGGTCAGCATAAAAACAAAGGGCCCTGTCAACACCGTGGCATGCTTGCTGAGCCCTAAATTGTCACATTCGTTGTTCACAATGGTTTTTTTCAGCTGGTCAATGACGGCGAGAATATTGGCCAGGTTATGCATCATTAATTTTTGGCTGCTTCGCTTTTATGCTGACCTCCACAGAGATGGGGTTAACAAGAGGAAGGAGTCTCTAATCACAAAATTCAAGAGAACCCCAAGAGACCCTGCCCCATCGACCAGCCGTCCTGCCACCCCTCCCCAAGCAGCTAGCGATCCAAGCATCCCTAACCTTTTTCATTCTGATGACCCCAGTGACGATTCTGACTTCGAGGGATTCATGAGAGAGGCAGAAAAAACACAGCAAGATGTGGAAATATCTGCCAACAGTGATAGTGATGACGTAGGCCCCGCAGGGCCACAGTAGCCAAGCCTTGCCCCGCCACCAGTCCCGTAAACCATGCCAGTCTTCACATCAGTGTAAATGCATTTTTTTTTTTTAAATGTTTCTTACCTATAATGTTTTCTTATTAATATTACTGTACAGTACATCAGTTCATGTTTGTTTCATTTATCATCGTAAAATTAAGAGGTAGAGTCGAGAGAAAGAGTGGGAAAAAGTGCTAACCTTGGGGTGAAGCCGACCAATTTGTAGTCAACACTGCCTCACTCGCCACAGAACCTGATGTGTTTAAACCCCTTCCTTTTGAGGAACTGGCATAGCCACCCACTCGATACCTTGAAAGGTTTTGTTGGAGGATTAATGGCTTTTTTAAGGCACGTGTAATAGAATATCTTTGCCTGCTCCCTTATATGGCGCCCATCTAATGCTACCTCTTCCTTTTACTTTCTTTGAATGTAGTGAGCAAGATATCTTTCCATTTCTATTAGCACTTCTTTGTTGTCCACCAGCATTCTACCATCAAATTGAGCACCTCCATAGTTATTCGCTGCTTGCTTGATTTGTTCATTGTTCTTTAAAATCATTCTCACTGTCGATTCACCAACACCAAACTCCTGAACAATAGCAGAATTACCTTCAACTTCTTTTTTCCTTTCAATCATTTTCAGTTTGGTCTCCAAAATTATTTTCTTGTTCTTCTTACCCGTTGGCGCCATGATAACACTCGTGCAAGGTTAGACTGCTGGAGTATTGTGAGAAGCACCACGAATTGTAGGGGTCAGTGACTTGGTTGGAAACAGGTGCAAACAAACGTGGCGGGGCGGCAGACCACTGAACTAGGAGGATCAGTACGCCCAATGAACCATGACGTCATTACTCGGGGTGGCAAAGTAGTGCGGGAAGACTACTCTCCCACCACTCGACCTTGCAAAGTGTGTGATCAGTCGCAAAGGTCATAAATGTTAAAAAATACATGACTTTTGGAACTACCTCGCAAAATTGGTGAATCGCAAAGTTAAAGTTCGCAAAGTTGAAGGATGTACTGTATTTATATAACAGGGTTATACAGTGTGATGAATTACTCGAATTGGAGAAGCCTCTCTGTCTGTCTGTCTGTCTCTGCATAATAAAAGGAACGCTATACATTTTGTGTTGATAAGCCTATACTGAATGATGAATTACTGTATTCGAATCTGAGAAGCCCCCTCCCCCCCTCTCTAGATTAGCACGGTCATCCCTGACCGTGTCACCTGTCCCCAAGCTCGGAGAATAGCAACGTTGGACAGCAACGCTGCCAAGTATTGTTGTATTTATACAAAATCATTGCTATTATAAAAAAAAAGATACATTCATAACACCATATAGCCTTTTTAGAGAAGTTAATATATACAAATTAATTCAGAAGAAGTAAATAGATGACATAATTATAAGACAGAGTGATATGTGTTGGGCGAGGTTTGGCAGCGTCGCACGTGGGGGAACCCCCGGAAAGGCCAACGCCCAAACGCTCACCATATATTGGAAGCACTATAATGTAGATAAATGTAGATATGGAGACAGGACAACACGAGCTTAGCTCAATTTCTGTATACAGTACTACAAATAGTACACACACACACACAGGCCTTTGACAAGGTACCCCATAAGAGACTAATGTGGAAATTAGAGCATACAGGAGGACTGAAGGGTAACCTCCTGGAATGGATGAGAGACTTTTTGAGAGACAGACAAATGAGGACGGTAATAAAGGACAGGACATCTGGATGGAGAGAAGTAACAAGTGGTGTCCCACAGGGCTCGGTGTTGGCACCAGTAATGTTCCTGATTTACGTAAATGATATGGTAGATGGAGTGAACAGTTATGCAAGTCTGTTTGCTGGTGATGCAAAGATCTTGAGGAAGGTAGAGGTTGAAGGGGACTGTAAAATGCTGCAGGAGGATCTGGATAGGATACATGACTGGAGCCGGATGTGGGAAATGAAATTCAACGCAAAAAAATGTAAAATATTGGAAATGGGTAAAAGCACCAAGAGACCATCACTGAATTATATGATGGGTAATGAACCAATCACAAAAGCGAGAGAAGAGAAAGATTTAGGAGTGCTGGTCCAGGATAGTTTGTCACCTGAAAAACACATCAACAAGATAGTTAGAGAGACATATAAACTCTTGACCAACATAAGAGTGGCATTTCATTACATGAATGAAGAGATGATGAAAAAACTGATAGTGGCCATGATCCGCCCCAGGTTAGAATATGCAGCAGTAGTGTGGTCCCCACACAAAAAGAAAGATATAAACAAGATTGAGAGAATACAAAGAACAACAACCAAGATGGTCCCCAGTCTGGCAGATCTGTCATATGGTGAGAGGCTAGAAAGGCTGGATTTGCCATCCTTAGAGGAAAGGAGAGAGAGGGGTGACATGATTGCAGTGTTCAGGACCATGATGGGAGTAGATAAACTTTTTTTTTTTTTTTTTTATGTGTCCGATTCTGGGCATAGGCTTCACAGCCTGCTATCAAGGCCCAGTCATCCTCCTACAATCTACACGTCACCACTTCGGCGCTTAACACCCACCGTCCATATTGAATACATGCTAGGGCTGTCTCATACAGGACTGGTGTATTGGTATTAGCGGGGTCATTTTTACGACATGTCGGCGGGTCTTCTGGTAGATCAGTAAAGCCTGATTTAATGAAATTCAAATCCTTCAACTGTTCCCTGCACCAGCGAGGATTCAAACCTGAGTCCCACAGGACCGCAAGCCAACTCTCTACCGATCGAACTTGATAGAGAAGATCTGTTTTTATGGGATAAGAGAGTAACAAGAGGACATGGTCTGAAACTGAAGAAGCCACGCTGCTTGAAGGACATCAAGAAATATAGTTTTCTGTATAGAGGCATAGACCTGTGGAACAGACTGGACAAAGAGATTGTCCAGTCTAAAAACTTAAATGAGTTTAAAGCAAAATTTGACTTATTGAGAAACAGAGACGGGACCCCACGAGCGTAGCTCATTTCCTGTATATCACAATTAGGTAAATACAATTAGGTAAATACACACATACAAAAGTTATCAATCCACTTAATATCACACACTCCATTATCTGTTGCACACTTGCACTGTTATTTGGTGACAACAATCGTGTTTCAATGGCTTTAAACAGATGAAATGAAATGAAAGGGAAATGATTACAAAGAAAGCAAACACTAGGCAGTCATCTTGGCTCAAATGTCTGACTGTCAGGTTGCAAGGGAGGCACTGTGTACACACAGGATTGTTGTATGCAATCGCCACAATTACTGTACAAGAGAATTTTGCCATCGTAATTGTGAAACTGGTTATAATTTTTAGTTCTTCACTGTATCAATTTATCACATACCAAACAAATGTGTAACGAAATCTGACTGTATGTAAGGCAAGTTAGAGCGGCCTATTAGCAGCAGTCAGACTTGATGCACTCCCCCTAGTCACTTGTGGGGTAGGACAGCCCAACTCAGTGCTGATCCCAAGCCAGGATGAATTGGGAGGATTGAGGTCGGGAAGGGCGTCTGGTGTAAAAATAAATGACCAAAATTGCAGGATCAAGATGTGTGGAAAAAATTGGTCAAACACAACCTTGTTCAGAAGTAGGAAAAGATGAATTGTAAAGAAGATATCTGGTAAGAAAATGCAAAAATCACATGGAAAACATTGTGGTACTATTACACCAACGTGGGATGTTTAACACTAAGTGCACAGTTTGTGACTTCGCTTTTGTAGGTTATGTCCATAACACAATAGTGCAAGAGTGTCCTTATGAATGAAAATTGGTGAATAACTTTTTATTTAGTGTTATAAAGAACAAAAGTCACCTCCCAAACTTCTTCCTGCACCTCCTTCTCAACTTGGTCTCCCTTTGGCCCCGAACCTATGGACCTCCAGCTTCTTTCAAAGGTTAGTGGAAAGATTTAAACTTGTATGACCAAAATTTTATAGGACTGAAAAGTCAGGCACAGAGAAATAAAGAAAGAAGACAGTTCTGAAATTGACCAACTTAAAAAAGATTGACAGCATCAGTCAACTTTTGCCTCACCTCCTTCATAAGTTGTCTGTTCTTTCTGAGATAAGTATGTAATGGTCCATGGGGGAAGTACTCCATTACTAGGGCAGGGGGGTTTAGACAACAGCCGTGAACTGTAACTACACACTCACACCGCACCAGGCAAAAGTCACTTGCTACTGCCAGGAAGCGCTCAGTTTCCATCACATTTAGTTTGGGGATCTGAAATGGAGTCTGAAGTTAGAAAAATCAAGGAATTTTTCTTTCACTGTACTGTACTTTTATCCTATCAGCACAACTCATCCTAGCTCTATCAGCACAACTCATCCTAGCTCCCTAATTTTCCACAAAATTCTTGTTTCCCATTGATTTTGAACTACATACCCTTCTACCATTACAAATATATTAAATATTTAATAAAAATTTTCATTCACCACTCAAGGATATAAGATCTAAGTAGGTGTTAAGGACTATTCTGCAATACCAAACTGGGAACATAACAATGTATGCAAGTCCCTAATTTTTGATGGTCATGCAACA
The DNA here is from genome assembly GCA_018397915.1 of Birgus latro. Taxonomy (NCBI): domain Eukaryota; kingdom Metazoa; phylum Arthropoda; class Malacostraca; order Decapoda; family Coenobitidae; genus Birgus; species Birgus latro. The sequence continues at coordinate 7,070 of JAGKTI010029735.1, forward strand.
CCTGTACCTGTTAGATGTAATCAGCCTGCATCCCACATAACAGCATAGTCAGCAATGATAAAGAGAGGTTAAATGGTTCCATAATCATTACATCCACCCATTCATCATCCAATCCTACATTGCCCAATAAGGAGCGTAGGAACCCGGGGCTAGGCAAGTTCGTCCTGACATTTAAGATGAGAGTAACCAGCCTCACTCATCCCTGAGTGGCATTATGTAAGCAATGAACTCCAACCACCCCTTGGATATAACAAGCTTCAGAAATTATAATACAAACTGAGGGCTTGTCCAAACCTTTGTACTTTCAGTTTTGCTACAAAAATACAGCCCCAAGAGATAATGATCCAGCAATCTTACCTTGACAGCCACCTCCTTATTACCCTGTGTAGTCCACTGTGCTCGGATAAGATCAGAGAAGCGGCCTCTCGTAATGTGTTCCCTTCCACAGGTCAAGTGGCGCATGCTTATTACCTGATGAGCCAAGATGAGTTATGTAAGAACATGGAATTATGTTCATGAGCATACAGTAAGTCTTTAATGTAAATTACTTTGTTTTAATGTCCTTTCTGCTATCAAGTCCACAGTAAATTAAAAGAGACTGCCTATTAAAGTTCCAAATTTCCACATATTTACAATAGTGGCTGTATGAAAACATTGTGACATGGAACAAATCCCTGACATATAAGGAAGACTGACTGCAAATGGTGTTAACAAAATAAGAATGACATTATGAGAGTAGCAGTAGTAGTTGTTCCCTAGGCAGTCTGGCCAAACAGCCCTGAGTCCCTAAGGAAGGCCATGGCCGAGAACAGGCTTTCCCATAGAGCTCTCAAGGAGTGTATGTTGTGTTGTTGGCATAGGTGATTGTCTGCAGTGCAGTCTTCCATAATGTGCTTAATAGTATGGGGTGCTGTGTTACATCCTGGACAGGCATCAGCGACGAAGTCATCCAGCCTCCTCTGATAACTTAAGAGGGCTGAATGATGCCCACATCTCAGCCAGGCCAGGTGGACCCTGTCCTCAAGAGGGAGATAGGATTCAGAAGGGTGGATATTAGGAGGCTGTGCATGCAGCTGTGTGCTGGCTTTTGGCTTTAAGTGACTGAAAGGAGCAGAGAGTGATTTAAGCATGAATATGCTTCTGGAAGCTAGTCTGAGGCGGGCAAGGGGGGAGAGATGACAGTATTTGTGTATGATATCGTGTGCTGGGTGTTGTTTTGATGTTCCTTGGTGTGTGTGTGGATGTGCTGCCATGTAGTGTAGTGGATGTTGTGGGTCTGTGGAGGCTGCAGCGAGAATTTGGGTGCCTCTCATGTCTAGATGATCCTTGACTTTGAGGACTTTGGTTACTTGATGTAGGTGGTCTGTGGGTGTAGTAGCTGTGCAGCGTGTGATTATTTTTAGGGCCTTGTTCTGTATAGCCTGTAGAGTGCTATAGTTTTTCAGTGAGGTTAGGAGCCCCAGCAGGGCTTGCATAATTTATCACTGAATGTATATATTGTTTGTATACTGTGGTGGTGGTTTCTCTGTTGTGTCCAAATGTTATATGGGCAAGTGACCTCAAGGCACTGAGTCTTGGTGTTAATTTTATTTTTTGATGTTTGTGATGCATTGTTTAAATGACATTGATGTATTTTATGTTACATCAAGGATTTTGTGTGTGTGTGTGTGTGTGTGTGTGTGTGTATGTGTGTGGCAAGGGAGTGTAGTTTATGGTGAGGTGTAGAATGTGACTGTTCTGCTGTCCAGTATGTGAGAAAGGTCACTGTAAATTTGGCTGGGGCTATTTTGAGCCTGTTTGTGGTGAATCATTCATGTAGTGTGCTGAGGTAAAGTTGGAGGATGTGTGCGGCTGTGCTTGCGTTTTGGTGTGTACATGTAAGTGTTTTGTCATCTGCATGGCAAGCTATGTGTATCTGTGATGTGTGGGGTGTGGGTATGTCATGCACATATAGGTTAAAGAGTGTAGGGGACAAAACAGATCCTTGGGAGAAACCATTTGCAAGTCATCTCCAACATCGATGGCAGCATAACGCTTGACCAATTCCAGTATGCTTCATCCTTGAAACCAGTCACGCTGAGTAAACATCGTGCAGCAGTAAAATCAGGGGAGCTGTCCGAGTCTGAGAAAATGGAGTACCGAGCATTAATTGGGCAACTCAATTGGACTGCCACATACACTCGGCCAGATATTGCCTTTGATGTGTGTGAGTTGAGCGTGAATAGCAACCGAGCTACCATAGCGGATTTGCTTAGACTCAATAAGGTGATCTCAAGGGTGAAGACTGACAACATGAAGCTATACATTCCAAGAATGGGGCCAATTGAGGACTGTCATAGAGAGTGCTTTTCGGATGCCTCATTTGCCAACCTTGTAGGCAATGGATCTCAGGGAAGTTTTGTGATCTTCCTACGAGATGCTAGTGAGGCAAGATGTCCTATATTATGGCAGACAAGGAAGATCTGGAGGGTCATCAAATCTACCTTATCTGCTGAGACGTTGGCGCTGCTTGAATGTGCTGAAACTGCTGTATATCTCTCCAACATATTGCGTGATAGTTTCTGGATGTGGAAAGATCAAAATAAAGTGTTTCGTCGACAACAAAAGTCTGGTGGATGCCCTTTACTCCTGTAAGAGCGTGGAAGACAGGAGATTGTGCATTGATATTGCTGTGTTGCGGGACATGTTGGAGCGGGGGGAGATTGATGAGGTATCCTGGGTGGATACATCACAACAAATGGCTGATTGTCTCACCAAGAAAGGTGCCTCAACCGAGCGGCTGCGTGCAGCAGTCAGCCGAGGCTAGAAAGTTTATAATACCTTAAGAGACATCACATATCTGTATGTGGCCACAGACTGGGTCTTGATAGTAATTAAACAAAAGTGTATGTATTGGATACATAGTGTGTATCAGACGCAAATAGACCATCCAGCTTCGTCCTTGGTATCTTCTGTCAAAGTAAGAAGAGAGGACGAGAGTGTTAGTGTGTGTGCGCACGCACACATCTGCTAAGTCATGAGTGATGACGTCATCGGGAGGTTCCTGTGGTATGCAACCAGGAGCCTTAGCAGTTGACGTGGTAAAGGCGGCCGGGTGAGTGTGGTTTGTCTAGCTCTAACAATATATATACAGTAAAACCTCGATACAACGGACTTCAGTACACCGGAATTCGCTTTTATCGGACTCGAGGAGCTACCGGACTAAACTCCTATATATCAGAAAAAGTCCGATATAGCCAGAATCAGTCCAGACTGCCTGAAAACTTCAGCTATGTTCACCACAATAAGACAAGTAAAAGACATGTTTTTCAGTGCACAATACAGTACAGTAAACCCTTGATAAGCCGAACTATATGGGGCTCTACCCTGGTTCGAATTACCGAATTTTCCGGCTTACCAAATTTTCACCCCCCAAAATAGCTAAGACAATACATATTACTTGTCTTTTCAACACTAAATTAAAGAAGCATATATAAATTAATTAGTTATGACAAAAAACAATATAGTGCTTTTAATATACATTTAACCCCTTCAGTGCTGGGTGTATTTTCATTTTGTTCTTGCTGCCACCAGACAATTTTAGTCAGTGTAGGTTGGATCTGTGGAAGTGCACGGGGTTGGTACAGCCTTCGTTAGCCCCTTCAGTATGTGAGTCCAGTCCTGAGTGCCATAAAATCGGCTGGAGGAAGCGTAAATAAATTAGAAATAGACGTCACAGTACTGAAGTGGTTAATTGGTAGAAAATCATTCACAGAGGCAGTACCGACTGTCGGTAACGTGTGATGGTGATGGATTTTCACCCCCCAAAATTGCAATAACAATACTTATTACCTGCCTTCTTAACACTAAAGTAAAGGAGCATATACAGTGTATAAATTAATAAAGAAAGACAAAAGAGAAAGAATTCAGTGCACATAATTTACCTTTCGTCAGAGGCAGAAGATTGTCGGCAGTTTGTTTTGTTTTGGAGACAGAGGTGGTGGAGTTCACACTTGAACATAAATTCTAAAAAGTACCCAGTATTTATTTCACTCTATATTAAGAACTAAACTTAAATGTAATCACTATAATAGACTGCAGTATAACACCTGTCGTTAGAAGCAGTAGATTCTTTGGCAGTTTGTTTTGTTTTGGAGACAAAGGTGGTGGAGGTGGTTGAGTTCATACTGTAACGTAAATTCTAAACAGTACCCAGTATTTATTTCACTCTATATTAAGAACTAAACTTAAATGTAATCACTGTAATAGACTGCAGTGTAACATCTTTCGTTAGAGGCAGTAGATTCTTCGAAGTTCGGCATTTTTTGTTTTGTTTTGGAGACGGAGTTGGTGGAGGCGGGTTAGTTCATACTATAACGTAAATTCTAAACAGTACCCAGTATTTATTTCACTCTATATTAAGAGCTAAACTTAAATGTAATAACTGTAATAGACTGCAATGTAACACTTTCAGTAATAATAGTACTGAACTTTAATCATGATCACTACACTGTCACACACGCACATTTTTTTTTTTAGCTTCATTCCTTTACGACTAGAGGTGCCAGCATCACTTCTTTTAAGCTATGAACCTTCCATGGCAAGGCAGAAGGCAAAAGGAGAGCACTGTTCAGCACTAAATGACAGTAAGAATGGCGCAACTACCGTCTCCAAAAGCAAGCAGCAGACTGGCGCCACGAGTCCGCTTGGCGCCATTTCTCCCCCTACTTTCGCATTTCGGCCTACCTGTACTTCATACGTGGTCTCGGCCTGAGTTCGGCTAACTGAAGATTCCGGCTTCTAAAAGTTCGGCTTATCAAGGGTTTACTGTATTATTATACCATTTGATTAATGTAGTGAAGGTAAAACACAGTACAATACTGCAATGGTGGTGAAAACTACCGATAAAATCCGGAATAATGTCTGATACATCGGAAAAAGTCCGGATTACCAGGGGTAAGTCCGGATGTCACTTTTATCGGAAAATCGCATATTTCGGACTGGCCTGAGCCCCAATTAGTCAGTTATAACGAGGTCTTACTGTATATACAGTAGGCGCAGAAAGTACTGATGTTTTTTTTGCCGACGTCATTCTTCTTCGTGTTAAGTGAAGTAGGGTCAATACTACCCTCCCCTGTGATGCGAAATGAGCTAACGCTTTTTCAACGGGAGCTGGCAACTCTGCTTGATAGGTTTGGCACCACAGGAGCAGGCTCAGTAATGTTTGGGCAGCCACAGGAGGAGGATTGTCTCTGTGTGTGATGCACCACAAGGGCATGTTTTGACTCAAATAACACAGTTATTTGGTTACCTACCACATTCTCATCATGCCTAAAGTAACCACAAGCAAGGACAAACGTGTGGAAGTGATTACTTTATACAAAGCTGGCCACAAACTCCCATTTATTGCAAATCAGATGGTGTTAGACTGAGGACAGTGCAGAGACTGGTGAAGCGGTTCAAGGACAGTGGGGAGGCCATTCCTCCCACTCCACTTCCCAAGCCTGGGAGACCTCGTAAGACAACCTTCAGGACC
>JAGKTI010029736.1:0-12583 GCA_018397915.1 Birgus latro
TGGTGGTGGTGATGGTAATGGTGGTTGTTGGTCGTGATGATGGTAATGATGGTAGCTGGTGGTGGTAATGGTGGTAGCTGGTGGTGGTGATGATGGTAACTGTGGTTATCAATAGTGGTAATGATGGTGGTTGATGGTAATAATTGCGGTGGTGATAATCCTGTTTTGGATCGTACAACCATTAATATTGGTGTAATCATCATCATCCCATAGATAATGTGTGTGTGTGTGTGTGTGTAAATATATATATCCTTAAATACTGAATATTCTAGAAAGCCAGAGAGATTGGAAGAACAAGAGGAGGGAAGAGGAAAGAGGGGCTGAAGCGGATGCAGGAGGAAAGAGGGGGTGGAGGGGAGGGAGGAGGGAGAGGGATTTGGAGAGGAGGGAGGAGGTAAGTAGGGATGGAGGGGGAGGGGGGAGCAGGAGGCAAAGGGGGAAAGAGGGAGAGGAAGGGGGGAGGGGAGGATGGATGTAGCGTGCTTTTCAGAGAGGAATGGAGGGGAGGAGAAAGACAAGAGGTGGAAGGACAAAGAGGGGAAAAGAAGGAAAGGGAAAAAATGGAAAGAGGAAGGGGGAGGAGGAAGAAGAGGTGAAGGGAGAAAAGTGGTGGAAACAGACAAGTTGGTGGTGGTGGGGGAGAACTAGCGGGGGTGGGAAGGAGGGAGGGAAAGAATTTGGGGGGAGGCGGAATTCGTCGGCTTTTGGCCAGTTTGGCTTGAACGGTGACTGGTGAAGGTACTCTACGATTTTGGTGAGATATTTTTTTCCTTCCTCCCATTAATTGCTTTTATGAAGATATTGATTTTAGTATGTACTGTAAACAATCCTGAGTAGTTTTAAAGCTTACTCAGATACTTGAAATCGTAATAGCTGACAGTAGAAGGGCAAATGTGTGTGTGTGGTCGGTGTGAAGTACAGGTTTGGGGGTGGAATTTTAGTTTTTAGTGTTTATGGATATATGTGTTTTTTATGGGGTTTTTGGTGTGATGGCTTACAAGGATTATTATTATTTTTTTTTTTTTTTTGAGCAAGGTGGTGAAAACTGCATGGCACTGAGGCGAATAAGTTGTGGTCACCTTTTCCGGTTTCAAGACATTTAGTTGTTGAGGCCTACCACCACCGCAGCTACCACAACTAGCGCAACCACAACACCAACTTTCGAGGGACCAGTTAATTGAATACTAAATTAGTGAGTATGCTACTGTCTTATTATTATTATTCCACATAGCTTTTCTGGAAAGTTTAGGTATATTTATTTTCAGTTTCTAAAAATCATACGACATAGCCTCATCTAAGTCATCCGTAGTCACCTTTCAGTTAGTTTATGGTTAAGTGTAGCCGGACTGAGATGATAATTTTGACTAATAATCAGGGAGACATTCGCAACTCATGACCAAGATTTCATAAAGATCCCCAGCCCCTTTCCAGTTCGTTGATGGCCAAGTGTAGTCAGACGGGGGGGGGGGGTAATTTTGACTAGGTATTTCGTAATAACTTGGCCTAGATTTACATTTTCATAATTCACTTAGCTCATTGGCAGAAAGGCAGTGGTATGGCTCTACATTCTTCCCATAACACTTCTTTACTATCATATTTTAGTATTAAGTATTACAATTTGAGATTCAAGATGGATAGATGGCAGTTTTAGGCCAAGTTAGAATAAAAGCAATATGGTAACCAAGGACTCATTCCTGACTCATAACTACGGCTCATCAAAGTCCATGCAACCACATCTTCGTATTTTTTGTAAGAGTGACCCATTGTCAGAAAAAACGCCTATAGATCTGCTGTAAAAGCGATAACTCCCACTTTGAATACTTCGCTGTAACAAAAACTTAGAATATGATGCTGTGCAAAATATCCCGGTATCTTGAATTTTGAGCTGCGCAGATGAATACTAGAATGTGATCACGAAGTAGTGCTGTGGAAAGGAAAATTAACTGTAGCATTATCTTCAGCCACTGAACTATGTGAAATGGACTGCATAAGGCAAAATCGAGGACAAGTAGAAGGTAGGAGTACTAGTATCAGCTACTGTGTAACTGCCAACTCTAAATGTAAATAGTTTTGCTTTATTTTTTGCAATCATTACAGTGGTGTTCCTATGGTTGTCCAGGGTTCGTGTGGATCAGAACGAAATATCAAGATAGCTTTGGTCCTGAGAAAGGGCAGCCTGACTCTGGTACAAGAGGAGCGATGGGAGACTCCCTGCAGGGAGAATTCAATTAGCGAGGGGCCTTGACTGCTTCGAAGAGAGTGGTAGAAGTCTTTTCAGATAAGTATTGTAATGCATTTTTTACCTGATTACTTCCCTCAGCATTTTCAGCTGTTAGTGTAGTCAGGTAATTATGGCAGACTGAATTGACCAAGAACTCATTCCTACATTATAACGAAGGATATGGAGGGATGAAGTGGAGAGATAGGTGGGAGAGGGGCGTGTAAGTTGGAGGGAGGGCAGCCAAATGGCAGAGGATAGGGCAGTTTGGAGACAATTTGTAGGCACCCCCAACGGGATTAATGTGTCTGGCGATAAATAAATACATAAAAGAATTCAAGTCAACCACACTGTATTGATGATCAGTCCCGTGAAAACAAACTGGTTATAGTAACAAGGGAAACTCCTTCCAACCTCCGTAACTATAAAGTAAATGAAATTTTGTGGAGTTAAATCACACAAGGGAAACTCCTTCCAACCTCCGTAACTATAAAGTAAGTGAAATTTTGTGGAATTAAATCACATACTGAAGTTGTGGAAGTGGACCACTTCCATCACGTGAGAATTTCTTTGCCATGGCACTTCTTTGAGTAGCATAATTGTTAATCTTATTCATTTAGATGCTGATGTTTGAGCAAGTTCACAATTTATACAGTAGGCCATGCAAGAAATATTAAAGAATGGTTGTGACTGAAACTTTGAGACCTAAGTGTTTTATCCAGTGTGGGTGAGAGCAGACGTTTCGTTCGTTTTGTTTTTGAGGGCTCCAACATGCTTGCATGCATTGGCCTTGGTCATCTAATGGCGGCTCTCCATGCTGCACGATCTTTGGCAGCCTCCCTGTTCAATCCCTTAACCCTGAGATCACGCTTAATGACCTTGTCCCATGTCTTTCTTGGTCTACCCCACCCAACCCCTCCCCCAGTATTAACACTTCTCACCTTCTGCACCCAATTATCATCCCCCATCCTCTCCACATGTCCAAACCACCTCAGCCTACCTTTCCACATCACATCACCTATACACTCCAGTCCCATCCTACCTCTCAACTCTTCCATCATAAACCCAGTCCCCCAGCCCTTCCACGCAGGCACGCACTGCACATCCACCTAATCATTGTCATTTCTGTACTTTTAAGCCTGCGAATATCCTCTTCCTTTACTGCCCAGGTCTCACTACCATTCAGCATCATACTCCTAACACATGGTGCATACAAAGACCCCTTAGCACGTAAGGAGAGTCCTCTCAATGTCAGGAGAGGCAACAGCAACCGAGCTAGCTCCAGCCACACCTCCGGCACATAACATGTCTCCCAAATAACAAAACTCTTCCACACACTCAAGAGACTCACCAGCAAGTTCAATCCTTTCACGCCTAACAATCTCCACCTGCTCTCCCTGACACGCCGCACACATAAAATCAGCATTATCTCGCAGTCTACCTCTAATACCACTGCATCTCTTGTGCACCCATTTATCACAAACACTGCACAAGATGGAATTACTTCCCACACCTTTGTGGCAGTAATGGAAATTTGATATGGTCCATTTCACTGGGTACGTGAAGAGGATGGAGGATAACAAGTGGTGAGAAGTGTGAATGTTGATAGTAGATCGAGATGGTTTGGGAATGTGGAGGGGATGGAGGATGACACGTGTGCAGAGGGTGAGTTGTGTGAACATTGAGAGTCGAGTTGTAAGGAGGAGACTGAAGACTTGGAATGATGTCATAGTGTGACCTCAGGGATAAGGGCTGAATAGAGAAGATGCAAGAGATCAATCAACATGGAGAGTTGCCATTAGGTGACCTAGGCTGATGTATGCAAGCATGTTGCAGCCTTTATAAATGAACAAATGAAGAAAATGTTGGCTAATTCCCCCTCATGTACTAAATCATGCCTTATCTCATCCATAACTGAGTAAAGAGGTCCAGATGATCCAGATATTACTACTCCCCTTAGTTTTCCATATCCTTGTTTGCTACACCCTGCCTCACCCGATCATTTGGTGGAAGTAGCATTATACTGTATAGGAATAGATGTATTGGTTTCTAGGCAAATTTTGTTGTAAATATTTTCCAATGAGAAAAAATCACTAGAGCCCTTAACTCAGTTGCTTATCTGCAGGTGAATCTGGGGGACTGAAATTACCCTACAGCAGTCCACCAGCCTCCTTTTGAGGGATAGGTACAGTACATGCCTGTTTGGCAAGAATATTAACTGATACATGCCTTGATGGATGGGTTAGATATAGCCTTCAGTTATGTCCTTCATCATAAGATTTAACTAGTGTAAAGGTAGTACTGCCATTGTAGTTAAAGGGTTAATGAGTTTAAAGCATACAGTATTTGTACAACAGGGCAGTTGGAGGTGAGGGGTTGGTGCCTAGTGGCAGACATCCGCCACCACCACCAACTTTGATATGGGGGAGCAACTCGGCTGGGTACTTAAATGGTGAGTATCCTTAAATGTGTTCTAGCTAGACTATATAAGCATTTAGATACCAGTCTGTTGAAATAACCATTGATGGGCTTAGTGGAGTGTACTATAAATCAACTTATGTGATTTTGTATAGTTCCCGTATAATTTAAAAAGGCTCCAACATCTTTGCATGAATCGGCTTTGATCACTTAATGGCGGCTCCCCATGCTGCTCGATCTCTGGTAGCTACCTTATTCAGTCACTTATCCCTGAGATCACTATAGTTTTAATCCTGGCTAATTCCCAGTTGGTTGCAAAATTTGCATCAGTAGGTGCTGGAAAATTAGAATGCACTAGAGCCTGTAGTTACATAGCTTAGGGAGTTAGCTACAAGAGTATTACTGAAATAAGTTTGGAAACACCAAGTTTAGGTGCATCAGTTAAATGAGAAGGCTAGCAACCATATCTCTTGAAATTTTCACCCCTTCCGTCTTATGCATGTTTTATTAACTTTCCAATATCTTTAATAAGCTTTGGAGACTAGGAATAGGTTGGATATAGCCATTGTTACCCCTTTACCAAAGAAAATTTCCCCTGAGCTGGATGAAATTGGGTGTTGGCAGGAATGAAGTAAAAGTGACAGGAAGCTCCCTTACACCCCTTCTTTAACCATGTATTCTAGGGACAGCAGTGTTCTGCTAGCAGAGCCTTGTCTTTTATGCATATTTATGCTTTTCTAAATTCCATTAGTACTTTTAACTTGTTCTCAGATTATATTCATCATATACATTTTGAACTAAAAGATATAGCCTTCATTAACCCCAAACACTTTTTCCTAAGTGATTTATTATACATATTATACCTTACTGTTCTGTTATATAAATCCTTCAGACAACAGAGCATAGGTCCTCCCTGTGTTGAAAAGTTGCATGGTGTTAACAATAATAAAACCAAATATAAATCACTGAGGAAGAGGTGTTATGAGAGTTAAGGAATAAGTATACCTCAATTTGAATACATCTCTGACTTTTTCCTTTTGCCTGTGACTGTTTTTCCTTTTGCCTGTGACTGTTTTTACTTTTGCCTGTGACTGTTTTTACTTTTGCCTGTGACAGTTCTTTCCTTCTTCCTGTGTCCGTTTTTCCTTCTTCCTGTGATTGATTTTCCTTCTTCCGGTGACTTTTTTCCTTCTTCCTGTGACTTTTTCCTTCTGCCTGTGACTGTTTTTCCTTCTGCCTGTGACTGTTTTTCCTTCTGCCTGTGACTTTTTCCTTCTGCCTGTGACTTTCTTTCAGCGTGTGATTGTTTCCTTTTGCCCATGAGTGTAAATGTTTTCTTCCAGTGACTGTAAATAACTTCTCTCTGTCTGGGACTGTAAATAAGTTCCTTCTGCTTGGGAGACTGTAAATAAGTTTCCTCTGCCTGGGACTGTAAATAAGTTCCTTCTGGCTGGGACTGTAAATAAGTTCCTTCAGCCTGGGACTGTCAGTAAGTTCCTTCCACCAGTGACTGTAAATAAGTTCCTTCTGCCAGTGACTGTAAATAAGTTCCTTCTACCAGTGACTGTAAATAAGTTCCTTCTACCGGTGACTGTAAAGAAGTTCCTTCTGTCAGTGACTAAGTTCCTTCTGCCTGGGACTATAAATGTTTCCTTCTGCTTGTGACTGTGAAGTAGTTGCCTGCTGCTAGTGACAGCCTTTTAAATGAAGTGTCTAGGCATCTTTCAGTGAATGGACCTTTACTTTGTTCAATTTTTGTTTGGATTTTTTTTTTTTAATTACTGTTCCAGCTTCCTTTAATCCAGACTTGAAAATAGTATCTAGGATTACTTGTAGATTTTTTTCTTTTTTTCATGCAAGGAAGAAGTTGAAAGACTGGAGATCATAGGAAGTAGGAAATACAGACAGAGGGACACAGTTCCAGAGTTGATCAGTTGCATAAATGAAGGACTGGGAGTAACGGTTAACTCTTTCATTAGAGAGTTGGACAGAAAAGGGATGAGAGGTTGTTGCTAGACGGGTACTACGTGCCCATCATCGAGGTGGAGGTCAGAGATACGAGCCAAGTCAGACATTAGGTGTGCCATAGCCTCATCCCTTGTTTGTTGAAGTAACTGCCTAGATGGGCGTTGCAGGAACCGAATGGAAAGGTGACGGGTGGAATCATCAGCGTATGAGAGGATAGGGTTAGATGTACAGCTTAGGTCATTGATAAATAGAAGGAAGAGAGTTGGTGATAGGACAGAGCTCTGAGGAACACCACTGTTGATAGATCTAGGAGAAAAACGGTGGCCGTCTACAACAGCGGCTATAGAACAACCAGAAAGGAAGGTAGAGATGAAGGCACAGATAGAAGGATACAAACGGCACAGATAGAAGGATACAAACCGTAATAAGGCAGTTTAGAAATTAAAGATTTATGCCAGACTCAGTCGAAAGCCTTTGAGATGTCAAGCACAATGGCAAAGCTCGAAAGGAGGAGGATCAGGAGTCTGAAAGGTAGGTGAGAAGATCGCCAGTGGAGCGTCCCTGACGGAACCCACACTGACGATCAGAAAGGAGGTTGTGATAGGAAAGATGCTTTAAAAATTTTCTGTTAAGAATAGACTCGAACACTTTTGAAGCACAGGATGTTAAAGCAATTGGACGATAGTTAGAGGGTTGGGAATGGTCACCCTTCTTTGGGACTGGCTGAATGAGAGCAAACTTCCAGCAAGAAGGAAAGGTACAAGTTGATAGATAAAGGCAAAAGAGTTTACCTAGGCAGGATGTAAGCACAGAAGCACAGTTCTTGAGGACAACAGGAGGGACCCCATCAGGACCATGTGCCTTGTTAGTATTGAGGCCAGTGATGGCTGAAAATACATCAGCTGAAGAAATTTTAATGTCAGCCATGAGGAAGTCAGAGGGAAGTGACGGAGGAACAGCACCGGAATCGTTTAAGGTGGAATTGGAGGAGAAAGTCTGAGCGAAGAGATCGGCTTTATCAGTAGAAGAAATAGCTTTAGAGCCATCAGAGTAGAAAAGACGAGGGAAGGATGATGAGGTAAAGTTGTTAGAAAGGTTTTTGGCAAGGTGCCAGAAGGAGCGTGAAGAATTTGAGTTGGAGAGTTGGGAACATTTAGTGCGAATGAAATTATTTTTAGCAGAGCGAAGAACAGACTTAGCACGGTTCCGGGCAGAAACATAAGAAAGATGTGATTCAGGGGTGGGTTGGCTCCGGTACCTTTTGTAGGCCCTCTCCTTGTTGCGGACAGCATTAGAACAAGGCTTTCTTGCATTAGACAAAGGATATGAGAAAGGAATGTATGCTTCCATGCCCGAGAGAATAACCTCCGTAATGTGTAAGGCACACGTAGATGGTTCCTGGCCATGGAAGCAATAATAATTCCAGGGAAAATCAAAGAAGTACTGCCTGAGGGCCTCCCAATCTGCAGCTCCAAAGTGCCACAAACGACGTTTGTTTGGAGGGTCCCCAGGCTGCACCCGAGCAATAGGACAGATTAAGATAATAAGGTTGTGATTGGAGAGCCCAACAGAGAGAAAAGATTAACAGTGTAAGCAGAAGGATTAGTTGTAAGAGGTCAAGTATGTTGGAGCTCTCTCCAAGGCGATCAGGGATACGTGTATGGTGCTGTACAAGCTGCTCTAGGCCATTAAGGATAGAAAAGGTGTAGGCTTGTTCACCAGGTGGATCATCAATGAAAGGAGAGGAGAGCCAAAGGTGGTGGTGAACATTGAAATCTCCAAGAATGGAGATTTCAGAGAAAGGAGAAATGGATAGAATGTGTTCCATCGTGGAAGGAAGATAGTCGAAGAATTTTTGATAGTCAGTAGAATTAGGCGATAAGTAAACAGCGCAGATATATTTAGTCAGAGAATGACAGGAGAGCCGAAGCCTGAGAGTAGAGAATTCAGAAGAATCAAGTTCAGGAACACGAGAGCAAGATAGGTCATTGCGTACATATACACAACAGCCACCTTTGGCTTTAAAATGAGTATAGAGAAAGTAGAAGGATACAGAAAAGATAAAGATAGATAGTTTAAGCACACAGGGAGTAAGGTAGATTATTTTTAGGAGTAATAACAGTGTTTACAGTTTTTGCCTTCCCGTAAGTCTTGACAAACCTACCGTACTTCCTGAGTGCGAGACCATCTGTAGTATGTCCATCATCATCATCATCATCATCATCATCATCGTAGTCTTTGTTGTTGTTTAGTGGGTCAAGATACTCCCACTGGCTGATGATTGGAATTTGTGGGTGTGTTTGCTACTGTAGATGCCTTGTGGTCTAGTAGGTTAAGATGGTCCTGCTAGATATACTTTGGAATATTAGGCCTTTTTTAGGTGCAGAATTTAAATTCCTGTTCTTTAGATGATACAGTTGGCAGGTGTTTCAGTGTTAGATGTGTTAGTTTGTTTAGATTAGGTTAATGTGTTTAGGTTCTTTGTGGTTTATTGGGTAGCAGTAGTAATTGTTCCCCAGGCAGTCTGGCCGAACAGCCCCAAGTCCCTAAGGAAGGCCATGGCCGAGACTGGGCTTTCCCACAGAGCTCTCAAGGAGTGTATATTGTGTTGCTGGGACAAGTGATTGTGTGCAATGCAGTTTTCCATAATGTGCTTAATAGTATGGGGTGCTGTGTTTCATCCTGGACAGGCATCAGTGACGGAGTCATCCAGCCTCTTTTGATAACTCAAGATGGCTGGGTGATGCCCACATCTCTGCCTGACCAGGTGGACCCTGTCCTCACAAGGGAGATAGGATTCAGAAGGGTGGATATCAGGAGGCCATGCATGTAGCTGTGTGTTGTCTTTAAGTGACTGAATGGAGCAGTGAGTGATTTGAGTGTGGATGTGCTTCTGGAAGCTGGTTTGAGGTGGGTGAGGGGGTAGAGATGATAGTATTTGTGTATGATATCGTGTGCTGGTTGTTGTTTTGATGTTCCTTGGTGTGTATGTGGATGTGCTGCCATGTAGTGTAGTGAACGGTATGGGTTTGTGCAGGCTGCAACGTGAATTTGTGTGCCTCTCATGACCTGGAGTGGTGGCGTCTTCGCCATGGGTCTACCCCCCAGAGGCTGTCGAAGCAGAGGAGGAGGACAGCATGGGGGCCAAACCACTGCAAACCCCCCTGGCCCCTCACAGGGCCCGAGAACCTGGTTTATTGAGTTTAGGTGCCTGGTGGTCCAGTGGGTTTGGATGCCTGGTGGTCTAGTGGGTTTAGGTGCCTGGTGGTCTAGTGGGTTTAGGTGCCTGGTGGTTTAGTGGGTTTAGGTGCCTGGTGGTTTAGTGGGTTTGAGTGTCTGGTGGTCCAGTGGGTTTGGATGCCTGGTGCCTGAGCAACCACAGCATAGTATTTCAGTTTTGGGAGTGGTTCAGTTCCATCAGTTGAAACCAAATCAGCTAATGTCTTTCTGTATTTGCAGGAGGTGAGTTGACCTCTAACAACAAAGTTGAAGATGATCTCAAGATAGCAAGTTCAACCCGTCTGCACAAAGGAAAATGCCTTATGTTCCAAAAAAAACTGGTAATGTTAAAACTTTTTTTTTTTTTTTAACTTGGCCTAAGATTATCATGCTAGTTTTAACGAAGTGCTGTGATAAGGGTTTAATTTTGCCCTAAAAGTACCATGCTAGTTATGAAGTCCTGTGGAAGGGGTTTAACTTTGGCCTAAAATTACCATCTTTGAGTCTTAGGTGTTTAGCTATATTGTATTAAAAATAGTGATGCTAGTCACAGAGAAGTGCTGTAGAAAGATGTAGAACCTTTGCTGTCTTTGTTCTTGCTGCTGAACTAAGTGAAGTAAACTGCTGATGGATAAATCTTGGCCAAGTTAAGGTGAAAATACTTCAGGTGTATATACAGAAAGTCCTTGTTTATGAGCTAGCTACAGAAATGTGCTGTGGAAAGTTTGTGAAAGAACTATAGTTTATGTACAGAAAGTCCTCATTTATTTATTTATTTTTTTTAAGTATCCCAAATTTTCGCATTTTGTCCTGGGGCTGGCTTATGTGCTAGTCATGAATTGCTGAATTATTTTGTCTTGAGGCTTATCCGAACATGAACCTGGTGGTCTGACAGGTGAATTTGCCTGTCACCTGTAGTCCATGATCATCCATAGGGAGGATAGGGAGGTATAAAACTAATAACCAAGGAGACTCATGAAGGCAACCCTTTCCAGTGCCTATAAAATTGGTTAGTATGACTAGTAACCAAGGAGACTCCTGTATTCCACTCTCCTTGTGTACTTTGCCACATGGGTATGGGAAGTAACTGTATCTTGTTCAGTGTTTGTGATAAATGGGTGCATATGAGTTGTAGTGGTATTAGAGGAAGACTGTGAATAATGCTGATCTGGTGTGTGCGTGTGTGAGGGAGAGCGTATGGAGATTCAGGCATGAAAGGATTGACCGTGCTGGTGAGGCCTTGTGTGTATGGAGTATTTTTTTTTTTTTAATGTGCTGGAGGTGGGTCTAGGGTAAGGAGTGGTTGCTGGAAGTTCAGAAAGCACTTGTCTCTCCTGACACTGAAAGAGCTTTCCCTCAGTGCTAAGGAATCTTTGTATGCAGCATGTGTTAGGAGAGTAATGTTGTATAGTGGTGATGAGTATTGAAGGAAGAGGATATTCGTATGGTCAGACATAGAGTAATACTGGTTAGATTTGTCTAGTGCATCCTTGATTGACAGACCTTGGGAGAAGGGATATTAGGATTGCCATTGAAGAGTTGAGGGGGAAGGATGGGACTTAATATATTGGTGTAATGATGAGGAAGGGTAGATCGAGATGGTTTGGACATGTGGAGAGGATGGAGGGTGACAGTTGGGTATGGAGGGTGAGAGGTGTGACTATTGAGGGTAGAGTTGAGAGGCACACCAAACAAAGACACGGGATGAAGGCATAGAGTGAGAACTGAGATATGGGACTGAAAAGGGAGACTGCCAGAGACTGAATATGAATAGCATGGACATTTGCCATTTGTTGACCAAGGACAATGCATGCAAGAATGTTGGAACCTCTGTATGTGATAAGAAGCTAAACAAAGTAACCAAGGAGACAAATTCATACCTCTTAACTAAGGATCAAGCAATGCAACCCCCCCTCCCTTTTTTTTTTTTTTTTTTTTCCAGTTGTGCCAGTTGGTGTCCCTATAAAGCCTTGTTAGGGTATAAAATTTTCAGTAACATTTTTATGGAGGGAATACTGTTAGTTTAGACTATACCTGTGGGTAAACAAGGACATCTGTATATGCACTGCGTATTTGTGGATGTGGAAGCATCTCTTGGCCATTCAACCAGTCAGATCCTTTGATTTTTTAGTGGTTCTTCACTCATGTAGATTTTAGTATATTGCAGCCCTCATGATCCCACATCCATTACTGGTATGTGCTGACCATAAAATATTTTCTTTATTCCAATAAATGATTGCTTTATATAAATGTTTTAATATTTTATCTAGTGGAGTTCACCATTTTTCGCATTTAAGACTTGTAATATTAAAAACAGCTTGACTTTGACAAGGCATGCAGTCATAGACCTTCTGATATTTTGGAGCTAGTAAAATAAATTAAGCTTTTTAAAATCTTCCATCAGTTGTTTTGCCAATGAGAGAAGGATTTTTGCAAATCCTTAATCAAAGCACTAAACCCATAACCCAAGAAGTACAGCAAAAAATAAAAAAATAACAATAAAATCCATGCTCCTGATGCAGAAAAAGGATTTGAAACTTCTCAACATTAGGTTAGCGGCACATAGTGATGCAGCGTGCCAGTTTTTATTTCCTCTGACTACAACTCTTGCATCTTTTGTCATTTCTCTTGCTATGTCAATGGTCACTTCTCCCCTGAAATGTCTGCTTGCATCCCTCACAACTATGGCGGGTGTTTAGCACCCATCTAGCAGCAAACTCTCATCCCTTTTCTGTCCAACCCTGTAATGCAAGAGTTAAC
>JAGKTI010029737.1:0-12583 GCA_018397915.1 Birgus latro
CAACTGAAATGCTTAAACAAACTATGGAATCCACATTTGTGGAATGCAACATTTGTGTGATCCTCAAGTGCAAAAATAACTGGGAAATTATGTGAAACATAAGAAGTTTCTTCAAACTCAATCTCAGATACAAATGGTGCGATGATTTACTCTAAAACCACTCCTCTTGTATCGTCACGCTTAACAAAGTACACGACTGTATCATTTAAATCACACCTTGTGGTGGGAGATAATAGTAATCATATGCGCATGGAGTGTTCCACTTTGGAGGCAGTTTAGCGACTAACCTTGGATCGCTTGCATGTAACAGAGTTGCCAGGTTTGCCACCTCAAAGCGTTTGTAACATTACGGTATGTTTCTCTTGAATATAAAATGTCATTTAATACAAACTATCTTCTTCTCCGAGATATGTATTATACATCAAAGTAATTTTCAATTTTTAACCTGCTGAAATTAGCAGAGGATGAAATATGAGGATTTTGAAACAAAATGATCACACACCTGGCAGTTAAGTTTGGTTGGCCCCCTAATGTTCCATTTCCTGTGTGGCCCCTTAGAAATGCAATATGGCATAACTCCCTGGGGGACGGGGTGTAAAGCCTAACTTGGGAATCACTGTCCTAGTAGACCAGATCAAAATAATAACACCACTAATTATAAAACAATGTTCTCCTGGTCGGCCAAAGTCAATTTCATAACTCCTCTACGGATAGCAATAATCTCCTGAGAGACCAAACTGGGGGTCCTAACCTGGGTAGTCCGGGAGGAGGTTAAGGCCGAGGGTGACGTTGGTGGAAAAGTGCATGACACCAGGCCGCTGTCTCGCTGTTTTGTGGTTCACAGTCATATCCAACTGCTCATTCTTGTATTTCACCTCAACCTGCATGCAAAAGAGATTTCATTAGGCTAGTCTCTCTCTCTCTCTCTCTCTCTCTCTCTCTCTCTCTCCCTTTCTCTCTCTCAAGTACAGCGAGGTCGAAAATATGATAGTCTGACTGATGAGTGAACACATGAACTGCATGTTTTACTGAGCACCCTGTTGTTATTTCTACTTTTGTTCTTAGTTTCAAAAGCCTGGCGTCTACTTACACCATTCACTGTTGGTTGATGTTGATGATGTTGATGATGATGATGAACAAAGCAATCCTCATCAACTATCCTTTGTACTGACAACACAAAATAGCCACATTTATTTTCAGTGCAAGAGCCCTAAAGTTCAGTGATGAATATGTAAATGTGCAATAACCCAAATAGATCTTCGCCAGAGGATAGCAATCAGGTTAATCTAGACAACATTTTTTAAAATTTGTAAATAATGTATTAACTGATTAAATTTAATATATGTCTTCAAGTTCTTACTATGATATCGACGAGCCAGTACTTATGATTAAAGTGATTTATGCAACACTACCATGGTAAAGATACAGTACTGCAATCTAAGCAATTTAACCTGGCCTAGAAATGTTGTTCTTCCATCCTGGATGCTCATTTGTAACACTAGATGACCATTAGAATACAGTGTTAGTCATGAAAAACCACAAAGGAAAAGATTTAGAACGGTAATAGTGTCTTATTCTGCCACTGTGCAACGTGACTTAAGCTACCGGTGTCCGAAAGTCTGGGTCAAAGAAAGGTGAAAAGAATATGGTTACTGAGATCCGTTTGCCTATGATGCATACTAGATAAACATTTCCCCTGCAACTCACCAACTGCCAGTGGCCAATGGAGATCCTGGCGTTCGACTTCAGGTTAACCAGATTGTCGTGTACGTAGAAAGTTATGTGTTTCTTGTCGTGGCGCAGCTGCAAGGAAATCACACATGGTCAGTAAAGGAATAATAGTAAAGAACAATCGATAGAAAGGGAAAAATAATTAATTATTTTCAGGGTAAATAAATTATATACTAATGAAGATGACACGGTTATCAATAATATTATATCATGCAGAATTTTACCTCCGAAACTTTTTAACCATCAGATCACCTGTGTAGGCGGCTAATGCACTGCAAAATCAGGCAGATGTACCATTTTTTTTTTCTTTTGCGTTGTAGTTTAATTAAAAAGAAGTACAGACCAGAGCTCAAAACTAATGGCCACTTGCAGATGTATCGCCTTCTCAGAAAGGTCTGTCGTTATTATTAGTCTTAACAATAATACAAAAGTAGCAGAGTGCAATATAATGATTGTACAGTACATGCATTACGTTATATGTTTTACACAGATAACAAAAGAAGTGACCGAAGCATCATGCTATTAAGCTTATAATAAACACACACACACACACACACACACACACACAAATGATCACAATACCTGTAAATCCAATACCATCTCGAGATAGGTGTAGGTGTCCGAGGCTTGGCTTCCATTGTCCAGAGCTTTTATAGGTTGTGGACTACAGATCAATCCTCTGNCAGTACATGCATTACGTTATATGTTTTACACAGATAACAAAAGAAGTGACCGAAGCATCATGCTATTAAGCTTATAATAAACACACACACACACACACACACACACACACAAATGATCACAATACCTGTAAATCCAATATCATCCCGAGATAGGTGTAGGTGTCCGAGGCTTGGCTTCCTTTGTCCAGAGCTTTTATAGGTTGTGGACTACAGATCAATCCTCTGATATTGGTATATGGCCGATATCTCCGACTATTTCCTAAGACTTCGAAAAGCTGCTCAAAGTACCTATGCTTCCTCCCAACTAACGCTTTATTCCCTTTAATTTGATGACGCAGATTTAGCCTAACTTTTGTTCACTTTAAAAGATTTTATTCGCCTCAGTATAGGCTCTCGGTTCTTAGGGTGTGAAGAGTAGCTTATATTGACCCGTTCCTACTGGAGTGTACTCTTCATCAGAATAAAATCGCCTGTATCTACTTCACACTTAAGGCATGTCCGTAACTCTCCACCCTGCAAGCGTCATATTAATGAGAATCATCTATGGCTAAAGTAACATATCAAACCCCTCTCGGCTGGAAATATTAGCCAGTTGGGGAAAATAAGAAGTGAAAACGGTGATGAGCAAACTTTTGTCGCCAGCTGTACGCACCTCCCACTCGCTGAGGGTGTCCATGACGTGCACGTAGCCGGATGCGACAACACTGCGCTGCTGGGATGGCCTGAACGACAACAGCAGCTGGAACTGGTCGGGGATGGAGTTGCTCAGACGCACGTTGGCCTTCTCGGTGGAAAATGTCAGCAGCTCCATGTGACTCTGAAGTAAATGTATACATAACAGTGCTGTAGATAATTAAGAATACAGTATTTATATATCATTTATTAGATGAATATGGGTTTTGAATCTTGAAGAAAAGAAAATTGAAAGAATAGTAAATGATTTTCAAAAATCAGTGTCACTTCACAAACACTGTCCTGCCGGCTAAGTCATATCCAACAAACAGAGAGGCAGAGTTAGTCAAAGACAGAAGGTAGAAGTGGTCGGCAAGATGAATATGGAAGGAATAGGTAGGGGGTATGAGAGGCAGTATGTGAGGAAGAAGCGTTGTTACTGATTAGGAGTAGATCAACTTTTAATACTTTAATATATATAACAATTACATAGTAAGAAAGGATTCAGACTGCTTGAATGATGAGTGAGTGATCCACTTCATTTTTAGTCGTTCAATTTGTTTCTGTGTTCTGCTTCACTTTTTTTTTTTTTACTTGCAATAGTGATGATGGTGATGATGATGATGGAGAGGAGGGGGAGCACGATGATGATGATGATGATGATGATGGTGTTGGTGATGATGATGATGATGATGGTGATAATGATGATTAGGAGGAGGAGAAGGAGGTGGAGGAAGGATATGAGATAACGAACATAAAAAGCTGAAACATAGCAAAACTCATGACCTGCCCTGGACACTGACATCTTTGCATGAGGTGGAGAGGGGGACGTCCTTGCTGGTGCCCTTAAAGCGCGTAGTCTTGTTGCCCACATGCAGCTCGTACAGGACACTCACGTCGTTGATGAAGACGTTCCTCAGACACCCCACGTAGCCGTTGAAAGAGCGCAGACCTGGAGGAGGACGAGGAGGAGAGGAGTGAAAATTACCCAGGAAAAGCATTAGTAGTGACAGCTGAATCCAAACAGTATGAGTTTAAACAAATAATGTCGAGGATTGACTATATTTAACATGAGAGAAGGAGTTAGTATGATAGCCGAATGCAATCAGTGTAAAAAGAGAAGAGTATTACAAAAGATGAGTTTCAGTACGGTACATCAGTTCATATGCGAGAGGAGCGGATGACGATACTGTAATATGAAAGAAACATTCCTCAGACACCCCTCGAGGTTGTTGAAGATGCACATGACTGGGAGAAGTGAGGTGGATAGTTATGAGACAAATGCATTACTATTGACAAATGAAACCAACAGTGAGAGGAGAGGTGAGGTCCTTATCACACACACACACACACACACACACACACACACACACACACATACACACACACACACAAATTCCTTGGAAAACCCATGAAACCAATAAGGGAAAGAACAAGCGTTGGGGAGGAGAATATTAAGATGGAAAAGCAGCATTATCATCTGAATCCGAATGATAAAATATGAAGGAAGAAAAATATTAATATGACTGCTGAATCTTGTGGTGTGTGGAGGAGATGAGTATACTGTACTGTGATGGAGAAATATTAGTAAGACACCTGAATCCGCTGGCCCGTCAAAGAAATAAGTATTAGTATGACATCTGAATCCAAACAGTGCGAAAAGGTGATGAACATACTGTATACAAAAAGTGAAGCTAATCATTGTGCCTGCTAATTCCAAACAATGCGAGATGATAGGAGCCGAGTAAGCGATAGGAAAAAAAATAAAGTATTAGTGTGCCAACTGAGTTAAAGTAGTGAAAGATCGGGAAAATTGTCAGCGGAATTAGTATGTCAGCTGAGCCAAAGTACAGGTGTGAGAAGAGTTATCACTTGAAACAAAAGTCCTATGTTTGTTGATCCTAAACTATAAGAAAATCAGCATATTATGAGAGAACAATATTAGTATTAGTAACGAAATATGGCACGAAAATGAGCTAATTACGAGAGAGAGGTATCTGTACGCCCGTTGAATCGAAGGGTGTGTGGAAAAGATGAGCATATGAAAGAAAATCATTAGTGTATAAGCTAAATCCAAATACTGCCAAGCGATGAACATATGCAAAGGCAGTAGCTTAACAATTTGCCTACCGAATCCGAATACTGATTAGATACTAAGGAGTTTTGGAACCTGTAGGACGTTCTGTGATTTATGATAAGTTTACGAAAAAAGAATTAATTAAGAACAGAATTAGTATCACGTATCATCTTGAGAACTTATACAGAAAATGAGTCAAGATTAACACTATAATCTTAATGGAGTTAGTTTTTAAGCCCATGGCTGCCAGTAGGTTTTCTGAGTTGAATGATACCGTTCAGGGGTTTGCCAAAATAAAGGACTGCACTTAAGTTGTTCCGCAGCAGCGAAAAGGTTAATCACCTTTAGCAATAACTTCATTTTTTTTTCTGAAGATCATTTCAACCCAAATAATTATGGAACTAAAAAAAAAAAAGCTACAAGCATTTTGAGAGTACAGTGTGAATGTAGTAATGGGCGTATAACTCTAAATCTCCTCCCACCCCAAATGCTGTCTTTGCTTCTATGCTTTTACATTTCTTGTTTCAGTCCTTTTTTCATCCCTGCATTTAAATAATCTTTATATGAATTTTTTTTAGTTTTCTAGTAATTTTTGTCATGTCTCCTCCCGACCTCCTCATTTCCACTTCTTACCAGGAGCGTTGCAAGTGCTCATGCAGGAGTCATGGTCGATGAAGCGGTTGTCGTTGCCTCCACATCCGCTGTAGTTGAAGGGCAGGCAGGTGGCGGTGGAGACGTTGTAGTGGAAGCGGGGCAGGTCCTGGAGGCACTGCAGGTCCTCATGACTCCCTCGGTCCACAGCCAGTCCGCAGTCTGTGTGAAAGTAGGGGATGAAATGGGTTAAAGGGAATGAGGAAGCGTTGGCAAGGAGGAAGATCATAGGAGAGGCAGGGAATTTGGGCCTATAAGTAGGGGCGAAGTTTGGGACACACATATGGATTTATTAAAAAAAAAAATCACATCATTACACACGTACAAGCTAATACCAGCAAACGCTCATTTACTGTATTACCCACATACTGAGAAAGGAGAGGAATGAAATTAATTTCACTTTGTAAAACATACTTATGCGTAACTCAGCTTCAAAAGCTAATCACAAGTTTCTTAAGTTGATGGAAGTTAAGTTTTATAACTTGCTTTAGTCAGAAAAAGGGTTATATTTATTTTTTGTTGTGACTACTAGCTTGCAGCAATCTAGCAGAGATTTCCCAAATTCTCCAAAGTTTAAACTCTACCGTATATCACTCCGTAATAGTGATTTTAAAATATTACGGTAATGAAAGATGATTAATTCAGTGATGCTATACATTTGTTTAGCATATATACATGGCTGACACAGAATACAATGTGCTAAGCAGCTAATGAATAGACACAATGAGTCTTATGTCTGGTGAGGTTACTAGCGCTGCTGAAGTAAATATCAACCGTAAATATGACATAGTAAGGAAAACTTGTATATCTTAGTGCTATATTAGTTTCGGGGGACATGAGGAATAAAGTGGCTAATATAAAAGATTCATCCATCCATCCATCATCCAATCCTATGCCGCTCCATGAGGAGCGTCGGAGCCTTGGGCTAGGCAAGTTGGTCCTGACATTTAAGATGAGAGTGACCAGCCTCACTCATCCTTGAGTGGTATTACGTGAGCAATAAACCCCAACCACCTCTTGGATATAAACCTTCACCGGCTCAATCCGATTGGAGCACCTTAATTACCCACTAAACCACCAGGCGTCATAATTTGGTTAAATGGTTAGAACTCAGCGTAGTAAATGGTTTCCTGGTGTACAGGAAACTATTGGCTTGTCATCCAGTTTAGAGTCACCCATAGGCAGAAGGAAGAGGAAAAAGCGAAGAAAAGAAAGACAGGAGAGGGAATGTACAGTCACCAGTACGCAGAAGGAGGGGGAAAGAATGAAGGAAGAAAAGATAGAAGAGGAAGGAGGGAAGAGAGGAAAGGGCAGACATCCAAAGCAGCACTACATCGAGTGAGTGGGTGGTGAGCGCCCCCACAAACCACCAAATATTAAAGATGATTCAGCTTAAATCTTGCGAGGTGGGACTGGGTGCTGAAGTAATCTTTCGAAATTCCATAGTGCTTCGTGTGTAAAAGATAAATAAATAAACTGAGCTTTTAAGCACATCTTTAAAGCACCTAAAATAGAAAGCTTTGTTAATGCATAAATAACAAGTACAAAAGCACAGGATGCAGGAACTGGAGGGCTTTTCTGTTAATATCCTTGGTGTGGTGTGGCGTGGAAGTAGGGTGGTTCGGTGTGGTGCGGCGCAGTGTGGTATGGTGTGGTTTCGTTAAAGTCTCTAAAGTCTACAGGGTTGATGCACCTAGCGTCCAAAAATCGTTAGTGAGAGACAGACAGGCAGAGTCGCTTATAGAAATGCTTCCGCATCTAAAAATCAGCTTTGTGTCTGAAGAGGTGAGCTTGGTTGTCAAAGGTAATATCTATCATTATCTATGTGTAACAATCATTGTCATATGTTTTGAAAAGGAAAATTCTTAAATTTAGTTGTATTTCGTATTTAACAACAGATATGAGTACAAAATGGCCTCAGGGGACAAGATAACTAATGCATAAACAAAATGAGCCTTGTACCTGGTGAAGTTGAGAGCAGTAGCAAAATGAATGTCATAAATCCTTCTGTAATGCTATATTTACTTAAGCTAGCCATGGGGACAAGGTGGGTAATGCAAAGACAGCCGTGCATCTGTTTAGGCTGAGGTAGGATTACCAGTGTAAAATTAATAGCACCGTTAATATATCATGGCCAACTAAACTCTTAAATTTAGTGTTTCTCTGAGCTAAAACATGGAACAGCGTGGTAAATGCATGAATAAAATAATCCTATACCTAGTTGGGTATGACCGGCTGCTGATATGAATGTTATATATCTAAGCTTTTTCTGTAATGCTGTTGAGAAACTCGTAAGCTTAATGTTATATTTGTTTAGGGAACAAGGAACCTAATGTACAAAGTCAGCTTTTCATGTGGTGAAAATGGGGACGCTGCCGAAGTAAGTGCCTTCAGTAAATCCATCTCTAATGCATACTTCTATGTGTCATGGCACGGAAACTGCTTAACCTAGCGTTATATTTACGTGTAGCCTACTTAGGCTATCCCAGGATACAGGATGGCTAACGTACTCGGCTGTCCTTGCAACTGTTAAGGTTAGGGGTGCTACTGAAGTAAATGTCGAACGCAGATATATCATAGCAAAGTTAGTATTATATCAGTTTACCACATATAAAAGGTTAACAAAAGGGACTAGAGGCCTCCTCAGGGGGAGAATCACACGACCCACGAGCCGATACATATCTAGCACGGCTCAGAATATTACCTTGACCTTTACCTACTTTCACCAACTTCGAACTCGTAGGAGATTTTCGTCCCTACTACACACCTGCAAAATTCTGTGATGTTATCTTGAGTGGTTGTGAAGTTATTGTGCTAACAGACACACAGACACACAAACACACAGACAAACTGAAAACAGTACTCGAAGGAGATTTTCATCCCTACTAAGCACCTGTAAAATTTTATAATGACATCTTGAGCGGTTGCGAAGTTATCGTGGTAACAGACACACAGACTTTGACCTACTTTCACCAATTTCGAACTCGTGATCAATTTTTTTTTTCCCTACTATACACGTGTAAAATTTTGGAATGATATCTTGAGCGGTTCCGAAGTTATCGTGCTAACAGACACATACACACACACAAACACACAGACAGTCAAACTGAAAACAATATCAGCTTCGCTCTCGTGGCTGGTAAAAATGTGCTTACTGTACAACCAAAATTAGCCTTACATCTGTTGAGGTTGGGGGCGCTGCCGAAGTAAACATCAGGGTCGAGATGGAGATAGCGGATCTCGCCAGGCACGGTGAGGGTGTCGTGTAGCCGAGAGTTTATGTATACCTGAGGGGGAAAAGAGATCACTGGTATTTAATATTTCATTGCTGTACACCTTTCACTCTAAACTGGCCCAGATTTTTGTCCTTCTGTATATCATTTCACGTAGCCCAGTGGCTGAAAAAGACAATACTATGGCACTGCATCCCCTCCATAATACTGTTTCGTCACTAGTATCATATTCTGGTGTTAATCTGTTGCTGTAACTCAGCTTTGAAGATGAAGTGATGGAAAGTTTGGGACAAGTTAAAGTGTAAAGAGTAAAATGGAGACCGTTTCATCATCATCATCATCATTATTATCGCCCTCCAAACCCCACATTAATACTGTATATTGAATGGGAAGGATCCAGAAGTAGTTACAGTTAAACACAAAAGAGGAATTGTCTGCGGAGTACCAAATAAAATTTTCTTTCGGTAGTAAGAATAAAAAAAAATTTAAAGCCATCCTATTATAAAACTTAATAGAATTTCTTATTAAGGAATGAATTCAAACGAAAAAAAAGACAACAACACAGGAATTATAACCCAACTTGCTTGTCTTACACTGTCCTTTTTTCCACAGGTCACAGATGTACACACGGGGAATGCTACAGGATATGTGTACCCCTTCAGTAGGGTGGTTGTTTTCAATTCATTCTTATCCACGGATAATTTTATTCAGATTAGGAAAGGGTATTGGAACTGGTGACTAAATATTACAATCATTAACCCTTGCAGGTCAAATGGGTACTTTCTGAGACGAATAATATCGTCTGGAGGTAGCCAGAATTGATACAATAAGATGCCATCGTACTGAAGGGGTTGAGCAAAACTGAAAAGCCCTGACCGTGTATAGTAAAATCCTTAAACTTAGTATATTTTGCAGTACTGGTTTATATCTAATATATTCATAATCAGATAGTGACTAGGGCTTTCATCACTGCAGGTAAGGCACATACGAGTTTATCCATTATCCATGGCTAGACCCAAATTTTAAGGCGAGTGTGATCAGCCTCGCACTTCTCTGTGCGGTATTATATGAGGAATAAGCCCCAACCATTCCCCATCCAGCTGAAACGCCTTAATCCATGCTAGACCATCATCCATTGTAAGTGTGCCTGCAGCTATCACTACACAGTAAGTGGATAGTGTGCGTCCAAAGTTACCACAGCCACTGTAAATATACTATCAGCTGAGGGATAGAGGAATTGTGCCTATATTAAACTTAATTTAAGTATGAGAGTTTACAATCCAGGGAGAAACAACAAAAAAAGAGTGTCGGTATACGCTTTCCTGAATATTAATTTCAATACGATCACACTGTACTGAATGAACGATCACCTTGGCCATCCTGTAACAAAATATAAGATTCTCAGTGACCAAAGATTCAAGCTCGGACGTTACTTTTATGATGTCGTGCTGGTGGATAAGAATTACCTTTTACCAGCTCCTCCAGCTGTGTTACTTTACCTGAATGATACCGTGCTGGTAGATGACAATGAATTTGTACCAGTTTTTCGAGATGAGCTATATTACCTGAATGGTGTCGTACTGATGATTATATAAGACTGTATCTGTACCAGTTCTACTCAATGAGTTATATTACTGAATGGTGTCGTGTTGGTGAATAACAGTGTATTTGTATCACTTCTACGAAGTGATTTATATTATCTGAATGGTATCGTGGTGGTGGATGAGTGTGATTTTGTATCTGCTTTTGAAGATGAATTATATTACCTGAACGGTGTCGCTCTGGTGAATAATAATGAGCTCTTATTAGTTCGAGTTGAGATATTTTGTACCAGATATACAGGTTACATAACCCGAATGATGTCGTGTTGGTGGATGAGGATCAGTTTGTACCAGCTGTTAGAGTTGAATTACAGTGTGAATTTGTATTAGGCCTTCGAGTTGAATTATATTACAGTACCTGAATTGTGTCGTGCTGGTGGATGAGAGTAAGTTTGTGCCAGTTCTTCCAGTTGAGGTTCTTTCCGACTTCTGTGCTCACCGCTCCACCCCCAAAGTTGGCCTCAACGTAAAGAGTGGCCGCATCGGTGAGGGTGACGGCCAGGTACTGCTTCTCTGGGTGCTCGGCAGAGGCGTAAAACAGGATCGAGTTGGAGAATGAGGTCTAAGGGGGAAGAGGAGAAACATGTAGAAGTTTCATATTTATGGAGAAGGAGGAGAAAGGGGCTTGTATTAATGGCTATCGACTACACGAGGTTCACCGAGTTCGTGAATTTGACTGAAAGGGATAGTGGAGAAATAACTACCATCAAACAAGAAAGGTTAGATGTACAGGAGGGTCATTAAGGTGGGCATTCAATTTTCCGCTGACACAATAGCTCCGCAAACTACGACACAGGACCGACCAGGGTCCTGATTCAGAAACAGACTTACGATTCATTATCTCTGGTATCCCAGATTTATTTCTGTAGGAAGAATAAGAATGAGCAAGATTCAGTAATCCTATTTCCTTATCTTTCCTGCAATAACAAATCTAAATTGCATGATTATTTTCTTCTCATAATCAAGACTTGCTCTCCTGGAAGAAAATTAAGAGTGCAGCACCTTCCCATGTCTTGCTCCTTCTACAAAAATAAATTTGAGTTGCGAGATGGAACTAACTGCGGCTCTGAATGCGAATTCGAGTACAGGTCCGTATTTCAGTTCTAAGTACGAACAGACGGGGACAACATATTTATCACTATTTACATTATCTTTCTAGCATCACGAGTGCTGAACTTTGTTTAACAGTCTCTTTTAACGCAAAAAAGGAGGGGACCCAGTGCATAGGGTTTGCAGATCTTATCCATTGTAGAGAAGGCTGATCAAAAAGGAAGCCAAAACCAAGAACCTTTCATTTCGAGAGACCCGGAAGGGAACGGACGTTGATATTAGCTTCTTGTCCCACTTCCGTCAGAAAGAAATTATTTTACAGGCTTTTTGCTCAATGCGTACGCGGTAGGCTTAAAAAAAATCAAGTACTATTGACTTCTGTGTACTATTATAACAGCAACTAACCTTGAACTCAAATGAAATGAGGTTGACATAAGAGTGAACTCGGTCCATCCATTCGTAGAGGCGGTGCTCCACGTATCCGTCGCTGCTCAGGGTCAACACTGGCAGCTCTGTCATCAGTGTGGTAAAATTAATAATTATATTCCATATTGACACTGAATTTAGTATAGGAAAAGTTAGCATAGAATTATTTTATTTGATATGAATATTGATCTCAGTATAGGAACAGTTAACAATCAAAGGCTGGTAACTGGAATTAGAAGGACTGAGTGTAAATCTCCGCAAAGAGAACATTTAGCAATTTTATCAGAAAAACGATATAGACAGCCGGAAGGTGTTGCACCTAACTTGGCACAAGGACATTCAGTAACTGGCAGAAAGTCTATCTATCTATCTATTGCTAGACGCCTTGATCCCGAAAGGGGTGGCCACAAACAAATCGCCTCCATGTCACTCTGTCCCCTGCCATTTCACTACCACGCT
>JAGKTI010029738.1:0-12583 GCA_018397915.1 Birgus latro
AAATGGATTGTCCATTATCACCTTCAGTAGGATGATGCCCTTTCTTTTGTTTTGTTTTGTTTTTATACATTACAGAAGGTGGCACAGGAGACTTCACAACACATTTTTCATAGCAATGTACTATGCATATTACACCTTAATTATCTCTTATATTGTATATATATATATTTTTAGTCAACACACTCTGCATCAGTAAAAGATGATACAAAGGCATAACATGTAAAATAAGTGGTCAAGGAAGGGGCATTAAAAAAATCTTCAGTGACTACAAATGCATGATTACACCCAACAATTTTATTCACCTCACAAGACACAACATATTGAAGGTGACAGATGTACTACTATGCAATATATGGATAGACTGCCAAAGGTCCAGCAGAGACTGAAGATGCCATGGACCAGGTCAGTCTGTTGAAAGCCCACAAAAATCCTTTCCATAGACGGTTTAATAAAAAAAGGATAAATATGACACTTCCAAGGTTCAACGAAATCAAGGTGAAAGTGCAAGGAAATTACGTTGTGTGTCATCGTCATCATCACCTCTCTTTCCCAAGGCTGGAGTGAGGCAGGGTCCAGGAAGCAAGGAAAAAGAACATATGATGCAAAATTTACAATAGCATGCCCTATGACGTGGGCCACACACTTATTCACTCACTGTTCTAGCCCACAGAATCCTGGCTACACCCCACAGGCCCAACACTGCATACAGTTTATTTTTCCAATTACTTATCAATATTTTTTAGATAATGTCTTTCACATTACGTACCAGTTAGTCAACTGGTCAACTATTATGCTAAAAACGGAGTGCAACCCTTGCCATAATTCATAACACATAAAATTAACAGTAATAATAATAATAATAATAATAATAGTAGTAATAAATTTCATTCATCATCCAATTATACATTGCCCCATGTGGAGCGCAGGAGCCCGGGACTAGGCAAATTGTTCCTGACATTAAGTTGAGAGTGACCAACCTCACTCATCCCTGAGTGGCATAATGTGAGCAATAAACCCAACCCCAACCACCCATTGGGTATAAACCTGCACCAGCTCAATCCTGTTGGAGCACTGTAATTACCCACTAAACCACCAGGTGCCAAAGTCTGGTTATATGGTTACCACCCAGCATAGTTAATGGTTTCCTGGTGTACAGGAAATCATCTGCCTTGTCACTCAGTGTAGAGTCACCCACAGGCACAATAAGAGGAAAGAATAAAGGAAAGAAAGACAGAAAAGGGAGGGTAAAGTCACCCATAGGCAGAAGGAATGAATGAAGGAATGAAAGACAGATGAGGATGGAAAGAAAGGGCAGACACTTGAGAGCAGCACTACATCGAGTGAGTGAATGGTGAGTGCCCTCCCTACCACAAATAGTAATAATAATTTATCTATCTATCTATTGCCAGACGCCTCAATCCCGCACGGGGTGGCAACAAACAAATTGCCTCCATGTCGCTCTGTCCCCCGCCATTTCACTACCCCGCTCCCAACTCACACCCCCCTCTCTCATGTACCTCTCCACTCCATCCCATCCTCGGCCTCCCCCTCCCTCTCACCCCCTCCACCTCACTCCCATACACTCTCCTCATCAGTCTTTCACTCTCCATCCTCTCCACATGCCCAAACCACCTTAACAAATTTCTCCTAACGCTTCCTATCACTATCACGTCCACAACCACACCACAACGCTCCTTCACTTCCTCATTTGTTAGTCTGTCTCTCCATGTGACTCCACATGCTCCTCTCATATAACTCATTTCCACTGCTCTCACTCTTGATTTCTGTCCTTCCAACAGGGTCCAAGCTTCACTTCCATATGTTAGAGTTGGTATCACAATACTGTCATGTAACAGCTTTTTCACTTCCATGCTCACCTCCCTGCTTCTTATCACTGCTTTCAAAGAACAAACAACCTTCCTTCCCTGCTGCACCCTTTCAATCACTTCACCCTCCAGACTTCCATCCTTACTCATCACACTACCCAAGTACTTAAATGCACTCACATTCTCCATATCCTCCCCATCCAATCTCACTGTACATTCACTGGCTTCACTTCTCTCGAAGACCATCACTTTACTCTTCCCTACATTCACCTTTAGATTCCGTTTCTTTCACACTCTCCCAAACTCATCTACCATGCCTTGCAGCTCCCCTTCGTCTTCGCTTAACAACACAGTATCATCTGCAAACAACAGTACAGGCAGTTTCCAAATACTACCCTCTCTCAGTAGGGCCGCTCCAACATCTACTGCCCGACCTTGTATCTCTTTTTAAAACTAATAAAAATAACAGTAAAAGCTACTGACTACAGCATTCATAATGACCGTAACCAATATTAATAACAGCATAATATAACTAAGCATAACTAAATAAATATTAATACCTAGTAAAAAATTCGAAGAAAATCAAACTAACTATCTATCTACCTATTTATTTATCTATCTATCTATTCATTTATCCTTCTATCAAGCTCATCAAACCCTTCATTATCCCACCAGCAGTAATGGAGCCTGAGGGTAGGCTTGTGTTCAATACATTTAAGAGTAGATGACCAGCTACTTACCATGATGGCATTATATGACTGACAAAAACATCCAATCACCACTTGGAGACACACACACACAAATGAGGAAGAAAGAGCTAAAATAAAGGAGTTAGTAAAGGAAGCTAAGGCAAAAAAATGAACAGAGAACGGAGGAGGAGAAGACAGTGTTTTATTGGAGAATTATGGACCAGAAATTGAGGAAGTGGTACTGACGGAAAGGAGGAGAGAAAAGGGTATAAGTAATAATGAAAAAAGTTTGAAAGTGGCAAACACTAATGTTGATGGATTAATATCAGCAATGTTAGAAATCAACGATTTCTTGAGGGTACATGAACCTGATGTTATGTGCTTTGTAGAGACTAAGTTAAGGGAGAATATTGATATCCATATGGGAGATGGCAAATACAAATTGTAGAGAAGAGACACAAAAGATAAAATGGGAGGAGTGATGACAGAAGTGAAGAACAACTTAAGTGTAGATTCTGTGGAAATGGGAGAGGGTAGGGCCAAAGTGATAAACATGAAATTAGAAACTGGAGAAAACTGTAAGAGAGACATCATAGCAGTAGTATATGTTCCACCTAAGACAAGAGCATGGATTGATAATTGTCACGAATTTTCTACATCATAACATCATGTTTAAGTAAATCGTGACATCGAGTGATTTTGCGGGAGGAACGAATTATTATGAAATGTACGATGTTTCGCTCATTCTCTCAAACCGTCCGCTCGCGTGCTTGTATTCGCTCAAGTTGTCAAAACTTTCGTCATTCTACCGCGAGTAATTGTTTTTTGTGTGCGGGCGGTGCATTCCTCTGAGCGATACTTTTTGAAGTGTCAGTTCCGCTCTGAGCCGTTACACGCCAGCCACGCCCTCTTCCCACGCTCGTCGCGCTATGTATTCAAATCAGAGCTCAGTCTGACTGTAGACACGGCGCGTCGCAGTACGCCTCTAAAGGCTTGAGTGATTTCTTAGCGATTTCAGATCTCAGCTTGTGTTGGCGTGTGTCCCGTAGCTCCCACCCCCTTGGTGATCGTCGCAGCAGCTCGGTCTCATCCATACCGATTAGTATTTCCTTGTTTTCCTAGACTTAAGCTTTTGAGATATTTAGCTGTCTGTCTGAGTGAGTGAGTGCATTTCCCTTCCGTTGATTTGAATTGGAGTCATGTAACGTAAATTTATTTGCTTGTATTTAATAAATTTACAGTTCGTTTTCTTGAGCTTTGTTAAATGTAACAGTCGTGTTTAATTTTCCCACTTATTTAATATAGTTTTGCTACTCCACGTTAGCACAACTCTTTGTATTAAATCACGACTGGTACTTAGGCCAGCTTTTGGCATTAATCCTTAAATCCGTTGTGCTAGCTAGGAGTTTGGCTCAGCCAAGATCCTGTTTAACTTTATTATTATTATTTTTAAATGTTAAGGGGAGAAACTAACTTTCTCAGAGGCCAACAGTACAATATTACAGCCTACTTGAGCGTCTAGTCTCTGCTGTGTACCGTTGAGAAAGTCTATAAATTCTCGACTCTAGAGAATTGGCGAAGTAAGCCAGCATAAAGTGAAATCGCTGCTTGATTTCACGAGTCTATTCTCTCATAGTAAATGACTCGATAATCATTCTTAGCACACATAGCTATATATTGTATACTCGAATTATACAATATCACATTAATCTTTTGAATTATACACTATCCTTGTGAAATACCTAAATTTTCCCTGACAATAATGAATACCAGGAGATGTTGTCAGACATGGTTAGTTATCTACAGAAAGTGATTGAGAAAAGCAACAATATAATTCTAATGGGTGATTTTAATTGTAAAGAGGTGAACTGGGAGGAATGGGACTCAGGAGGCGGCAAAGATTCATGGGGCATTACACTGTTAAACATTGTAATGAATAATGTAATGACGCAGTGGGTCAAAGAGAGAGAATTCCGAGGTGATGACACACCAGCAAGATTAGATTTACTGCTAACCAAAGAATCTGACGTAACTGAATCCTTGAAATATCTGTGTCCTATAGGAAAAAGTGATCACATAGTCACTGAGTTCTAGATGATAATAGGGAACATGGTGCCAAGAGACGAGCTTTATAGGCAAGGAAGATACAACTTTGGGAAACGTATAGTTCAAACAAGCAAGAACAAAACATATGGGATAAGACATGTTATATTTGACCCACCATGTATTTCTTAGCATCTGTGGCGAATAACCAGGACTTACTGCATGTTCGTGACGGACAGGCATGTGCAAAAGTATGCCAACAATGGTCTGCCAGCAATGACTTGTATTTCATATTTATCTTTCTTCCCCAAATGACAAGTAAGTAACATCCTTCTCCAACTTGTTTTCCTGATGCTTGGAACAGACGCTTTCATATGGTAATGATCGGATATCAAAACTGTCAGGTTAAACTAACAGCCTTCAGTTCCTTTATTATCCCCCTAAAGGAGAATGGTGGACTATGAAAGAACTCTGGTGTGCAGTCCTTACCACATAAAATATTACAAATAACACCTTCCATTTCTACAGCTGGCACAGAAGTGTCTACATACTTTTGCTCATGCTCCAGACAGGATTTCTGCAAAACATTTCATAGCCTATGGTAGTGTACGGCTGGCCAGTTGTCTATAACCTTAGTCATTTTACTCAAATCGGGCGAAGACGTCTTCTTTCAGAGCTGACAGCAGCAGGTAAAGAAACGGGTTGTTTGGTATGATTGCTACTCAAAGTGGACATCTTGTGACTACCATGAGTGACGGGCCAAGTGGCATCTTGAAACCCAGGATATAAGTTACTACACTTGGTGGTAACAAAAAACTAGACAAGTTACGTGGTGGTGTAAGAGTTATGACGCTCCAGGTAAATGTGGCCCAATACGGTATTATATCAGTCAGTAGCTAGTCCCAGGTCTCTTGCAAAAAAAGGGGAAACAAAAAATTGGTGAATGAATGGGTGGCTGTGAATGTGTGGTCCAGCATCTCATAGATGTGAACAAAGTGTGCAACATCTCACTTAAGAGCGTATGCCCAATCATTGAAGCACTGCCTAGGCCGTAAAAAATAAAAATAAACACAACCATGCACACAACCCCCTCATAGAGCATTCCGTCCCCTTACTGTACAGCCACAACGTGATTAATGCAAGCAAGACACTACATGCATGTTTATCATATACGGTAATCATCCACCTGTGTGCCACTTATCCTTCCAACATTTGCAATGGCAACCCCTTCTCTTTTAGCTCCAGAAGCCGCATTACACACATTGGAACTGATATAAATCACGGCACACACTGGTGGGTCGTGTATGTTGTTTAGTGGAACCCAACCACCCAGTCATCCCCATTCCCCCAAACCCCACTAGCAGCAAAAGGACCTGGGGCCACGCTAAACGACAGTAAAACAGCAACTAATTCACATTGAAGTTTTTAAAGTTTATTTTTACGATGCAGACTTTTCGTTCATTTACTGCAAGCGTAAAACTTTAATCTCCTCCGTCTGATTTGGCACTGATTTTCTACGTGCGTACCGGTACTTAATGTTCTAACTTTCCGCATAAAATCTTATTATACATTACTCTGCTGCCTTATGTATTATGGTAGTCGTTCCTACACCACACTCGTTACTAACATTACTCAACTTTTTAGCACATTTTTATAAGTACAGTAAGACCTCACTATAATGGACTAATTGGGGCTCAGGCCAGTCCGAAATATGCGATTTTCCGATAAAAGCGACATCTGGACTTACCCCTGCTAATCCGCACTTTTTCTGATATATCAGACATTAGTCCGGATTGCATCAGTGGTTTTCACCACCATTGCAGTACTGTACTGTGTTATACCTTCACTACATTAATCAAATGGTATAATAATACTGTACTGTGCACTGAAAAACATGTCTTTTACTTGTCTAATTGTGGTGAACATAGCTGAAGTTGTCAGGCACTCTGGACTGCTTTCTGGCTTTATTGGACTTTTTCCAATACAGTAATCCCTCCAATATCTGACGTAATAGAGCCAAAGGCATGTCCAGATATTGGTTTTGTCCGGATACTGGTCCTGAAGCTCCAGTACTGGTTTTTCATGACCCTAACCTAACCTAACCTAAATTAGAAAACTACCTTCCTACCTCCCTAGTGGACATGTATAGCACTTATTTAGGTCCCTTTTCACATAAATAATGCATACATAGCATGAATTTATTGAATTTTAACCAAAAAATGATGATTTAGGGGTGAGTGAGTCATAGGAGCTCAGAACTTGCCAGCATAGTATAAGTAAGTATCGGACATGGAAATCATCTTTTCTCACATTTTATGCACTAAATTATTGGATACAAAGCATCAAATACAGTAAATGATGTTAACTGCTACCAGAAAAATGGTTAGGTTAGGTTAAGTTAGGTTAGGTTAGGTTAGGTTATGACCAGACATGAAATTCACTGCTTCAACCTTTTTCATAGCTGGTGCACTTAATAACCATGTATGAAAGCATTAAATTAAAAGCAGGAAATTATGATTAACACAATGTTAGGTTAGGTTAGGTTAGGGTCGGACATGAAATTCACTGCTTCAACCTTTTTTCTAGCTGTTGTAGTTAAGAACCATGCATGGAAAAATTAAATTGCAAGCAGGAAATTATGATTAACATTTAGGGTAATTTTTGAACACATGTACAGCATCATGAAAGCAAGTTAGGCATGAAAATCTTTATGGTAACCATAGGTTAGGTTAGGACCGGACATGAAATTAACTGCTTCAACCTTTTTTCTAGCTGTTTTACTTAAGAACCATGCATGGATAAATTAAATTGCAAGCAGGAAATTATGATTAACATTTAGGGTAACTTCTTAACACATTAACAGCACCATGAAAACAGGTTAGGCATGAAAATCTTTATGGTAACCATAGGTTAGGTTAGGTTAGGACCGGACATGAAATTCACTGCTTCAACCTTTTTTCTAGCTGTTTTACTTAAGAACCATGCATGGAAAAATTAAATAGCAAGCAGGAAATTATGATTAACATTTTTGGTAATTTTTTAACACATGTACAGCATGATGAAAACACGTTAGGCATGAAAATCTTTATGGTAACCATAGGTTTGGTTAGGACTGGACATGAAATTCACTGCTTCAACCTTTTTTCTAGCTGTTTTGCTTAAGAACCATGCATGGAAAAATTAAATAGCAAGCAGGAAATTATGATCAACATTTTCGGTAATTTTTTAACACATGTACAGCATGATGAAAACACGTTAGGCATGAAGTTAGGGTACTTATGAACAAAAAGCGGCCGTCCTGATGTAATAACCCACTCAATCATCTCAGACTCTGACAGGAAGACGTTGCACCTGACACACCTTTCCACTTGAGAGTCACCAGCACTTCTCACCAACACTTTCACCAAGTTATTTTTTTTTATAACTGGAATAACATAACTTCACTGCACTGTACACAACAGTAAATTCCCGTGTGGTCTAGTGACGATCCATGGAGCCTTGTGAACTTCTCAGCAGCAGCTTTCAGCTCCATTCCACGTACCAACACACCAGCAGCTCGTTGTTGTCAATACCAAATCAACGTGGAGCGGTCAATGTCTGCATACTTAGGAGTAAACATCACCTTCCTCTGCACGTTTCGTCTGGTCTTCGATGTGAAATCAGCCATGTACTGCTGTAGTTTGTCTCGGGACTTCTTGATATCAAACAAGGTGGAGCGAGGGAGGTTGAACTCACGTAAGATGCACCCTGTTGACCAGCCGGCGTCCACCTTGTCCAATATCTGCCTCTTCTTCTCCAGAGTCAGAACCACTCTCTTCCTCTTCTCAGGAGGCGGGGCCATCATCACACACATGATGAAGAAGGTGAAAAGCAGTATCAAGCACTGTAGGAGGTAGGGTATCACCACAAAAGCAATCACTTCGGCCGCCATTTTCAGAGTTGTTCACGAGGGAGGAGGGGAGTGGGTAATGGCGACCGATAGTGGCGTCACGAGTGTAAACAGAGGGGATCGGCATGCGCAGGAAATTCAAACTGACGCGGTCCCAAAAAATCGAAAATCAATCGATTTTTTTGGATTTTTTTTTTCA
The DNA here is from genome assembly GCA_018397915.1 of Birgus latro. NCBI lineage: Eukaryota > Metazoa > Arthropoda > Malacostraca > Decapoda > Coenobitidae > Birgus > Birgus latro. The sequence continues at coordinate 8,647 of JAGKTI010029738.1, forward strand.
TTTTGGGGGTTGGGCAGCCCATAATGTCCGGTTAGTGAGTATGTCCGGTTATCGGACGTCCGAATATTAGAGGGATTACTGTATATAGGAGTTTAGTCCGGTAGCTCCTCGAGTCCGATAAAAGCGAATTCCGGTCTACTGAAGTCCGTTATATCGAGGTTTTACTGTACGTCTGATTTCCATCTGATGTTAAGAATACCATAATCGCTTTTCCTGATGCACACGCTTTCATGGAACGATAAGGTTAACTACATACAAGGGGGAATCGACAGGGCCGAGGTTTGTAAACAACAAGCATACAACCACACAGTCACGTGGTGGTGTAAGGAGTTACGGCGCTCCAGGTAAATGTGGCCCAATACGATATTACATCAGTCAGTAGCTAGTCCCAGGTCACTTGCAAAAAAGGGGAAACAAAAAATTGGTGAATGAATGAGTGGCTGTGAATGTGTTGCCCAGAATCTCATAGATGTGAACAAAGTGTGCAACGTCTCACTTGCAATATCCACTTAAGAGTGTATTATTGTACGGACACAACGTGATTATTGCAAGCAAGACGCTATGTGCTTGTTTATCATATACGGTAATCATCCACCTGTGTGCCCCTTATCCTTCCAACATTTGCAATTGCAACCCCTTCTCTATTAGCTCCAGAAGCCACATTACCCACATTGGAACTGATATATATCATGGCACACACTGGTGGGTCGTGTATGTTGTTTAGTGGAACCCAACCATCCAGTCATCCCCAATTCCCCAAAACCCCACTAGCAACAAAGGGACCTGGGGCCACGCTACACGACAGTAAAACAGCAACTAATTCACATTGAAATTTTTAAAGTTTATTTTTACGATGCAGACTTTTCGTTCATTTACTGCAACTCTGGAACTGTCTCCCTCTGTCTGTATTCCCTACTTCCTATGATCTCCAATCTTTCAAACACAGTGTGTCCAGGCATCTCGAAATGAATGGATCTTGAATTTGGCTCTCTCTGGTATTGTTTCTACTTTTTCTTGGAAGGAACAGTATGTGGGCCCTGGCCTTTGGTTCCTTCTTCCGTGCATCAAAAAAAAAAAAGAAAAAAAAAAAGCGTAAGACTTTATTTAATCTCCTCTGTCCGTTTTGGCACCGATTTTCTACGTGCATACTGGTACTTAGCATTCCAACTTCCACACGAGGGAATCAAGAGGGTCGTGGTTTGTAAACGAGTAACACCGACACTGCAGGGTCAATTGGTGTGGGTGATTGAAACTGAAATCACTGCAACAATATGCACGAGTACCTGAAACAACTGGCCAAGCCGCTGGATGCAAAAACCACGTCCACTGTCCAACAAATACTGTACAATACAAACATAACAATAATAATCAAGTCCAATAATCATGTGCACAATTCACTGGGGTGTCTTTTAGGTGACTGAGGAAGCTTGCTAGGAAATCATGTTAGGAAATCACCCCAGCCACAAAGAAGACAAGCCACTTTGACTGAACTAACACCACACATTGTTCAACTGAGAGAAATACTGGACTAGCAGGCAAAGGCATCAAAAATAACAGGGGGAACCTTTCTATCACAAAATTCTTGCAGTATATCTAGCTAGCTAACACTTACTGCAATCTGTTTACTATCTTTGTGTATCTGTGTAATGTTTATCTATCTGTGTACTTTGTGCTGGCTGAGGCAACAGCTTAGCAAGGACACATGCTAATCATGAAGAAGTGCAATGGCAAGGTTTCTAAACTATCTGCTACTGGTATACCTGGGGAATTTACTTACTGTACTCTTGTTACTCTAAAATGGCATAAAATAAGCATCAAGCAGAATGCTAGTCACGAAGAAGTGCAATGAGATGGATGTACACTTCTAGTATTGTGTTATTCTACCCATGACATATATGATAACTGAGTACAGACTAATATAAATCAGTTAAAAATAAAGATCATTATTATCCTTAGACCCTCTCAGTTGAATAAAACCATATGGTGTTAGCTGGAATAAAGACAGTTGCTCTCCCACTTACGAGCATCTGAGCTACGAACTATTGTTGAGATAAAAGACTTACCAGCTTGAGATTTTATTAGGCTTTGTGGATGCCAGCCTGATAGTGCCAGGGATTGACTCCTGGCACTGCACCATCCTATCCTATCATCATCATCACCACTGTTGTTGTTGTTGTTGTTGTTGTCGTTATCGTCGTCATCAATTACCAAGTAAAATGAGTACCGAGATTAAGTTAACTGGACTTGAATACCCTAGTGGTGGAATGATCTAGTTATGAAGCCTAGCACTGCCAATGAGCACAATTATCATCATCATTAGCTATTAACATTATCATCATCAGCCCTGCCTCCTTTTCCCACCCAAGGATGGAGGTGAGGAATTCTCAATTAAAATTTCGTAAGTAGGGGAGAAACTGTTAACATACTCTGTCCACCTCAACTTGGCTTAAAAGTGATTTGGAAAGGATGCAGAGCCTCAATATTGCTATCCAAGTCTTACTCTGCTTCTGGGCTTTGGGCATGAGGCTGCCAAAGACAGAACTCTCCACCAAGTCAAGGTGGACAAACCAAAAAATTTCTAACTCACATTTCAGAAGGGTGATAGTTGCTGTAGCAGGAGTAGTTGTTGTAGCGGTAGTAGTAGCAGATGTAGTAGTTGCAGTCATAGTAGTAGTAGTAATAGTAGTAGTAGTAGATGTGTAGATAATATCTGATGACAGACGGCCTAGGGTAACCTCTACAGGCAGTCAGAGGTATTTCCCCAAAGGTTAGAGGCCACTGTGCAATGGTGAGCCTGTAGCACCAATCCCAAGGTGGCATTGCCACCCATCACAGCATTGTCACCAATCACAGCACTGTCTCAAATCACAGCTTGTCTCAAATCACAGCATCGTCTCCCATCACAGCATTGTCACCCATTGCAGGATCATTAACCCCACTGCTGCATCACTAACCCCATCGCAGCATCAACATCAATCGCAGCATCACTAACCCCATCGCACCATCGTCACCAATCACAGCATCACTAACCCCATCGGCAGCAGCACCACCAATTGCACCATCGTCACCAATCACATCATCATCACCCATCGCCGCACTGTCACCCATTGCAGCATCGTCACCAATCACAGCATCACTAACCCCATCGGCAGTAGCACCACCATCAGCACAGAAGTAACAGTAACAGGAACAGCATGGCTGGCTCCTGAAAATATGTCAAGTTTTCAGGTGCTAATCTCAGGTGTGTTGATAATTAAACCCTTTGTCTGTGGAGGAGGTCAATATAGATCTTAATTAACCTTTAGTGTACTGGCGCTGGAGTGGCACTAATAGGATGGGGGGAGGGCTGCCTGATTATATTTACAATCCTCAATGTCATCCCTATCCCCCAACAGGAGAATGGTGGACTCAGAAGGGTAATTCAGCCTGCAGTCCACTGGGTTCATGTTCTGATGAGCCTGGGGTTGCAACTACTACAATTACTGGTACACATGACCTAAGATGACCTGATCCATTTTACAAGGTCATCTGTCTGGCTCAATCACCTGGTTATAGTCCCCCAAGAGCTTCCCTGTTCCCAAAAAGGATGATGGTGGGCTGCAGCAGAACAAGACAATGCTATGGCTCTGCATTATTTAAATAACTCTTCATGACTAGCGTTATTCGTGTTAACCCCTTAATTGCAGGTCGTCACTTTCGTGACGGTCGGGTGCAATGGATCATACCGCGGGGTGTCACTTGAGTGACTCTGCGTTATTTTTAATTCCCCCTGGCTTTCAGGTGGTGACTTGAATCATCTATCAGCACTGCCAATGTCCAACAATAGTCAGAGCTGCTAATGTCATCAATACTCCCATCCACTGTTGACAATTTAGCCATTTTCCAGGCATCTCGAAATGAATGGATCTTGAATTTGGCTCTCTTTTGTATTGTTTTT
>JAGKTI010029740.1:0-12583 GCA_018397915.1 Birgus latro
TCCTTTTTTAATTTTACAACCCAGATTTACTGAACTCCATCATTATTTATCATTTTAAATTTTGCGGGGTGTGGGAATAGGGTTTATGGCTTTAAACCTATCTCCCTGGGTTATTAAACCTCTGGGGTAATTTTGTCCTTCCCACACTCATGTTCCAAAATAATCACAATTCTCCGGAGCCCAGTAATAATTAACATTTTAAATTTTAAGGAGTGTAGGGATTTGCCTTATGGTTTTATACCTATCTCCCTGGACTATTAAACCTCTGGGGCAGTCATTATCTCCACACTCATTACAGCATAGGACCACCCAAGGCCTGCACAGCATAGAACCTTTCCTTCTTATGCTCAATGTAATTTATGAATTTTTGCAGAACCGCTTCTCTCTGCCTTTATGATTCCAATGGATGGCATCTGGTTTTTGGTAGGCTTGGAAAGGCTTGGCATTGAAATGAATGAAATCCTGCCCTTTCCTAATCCTCTGCAATTTCCGGTTTATGGCCCTACTCATGAATCTGTAGGTACCATAACAAACAGATGCACCATATGGTAGGTTCCTAGGCTCAAGAAGGGTTATTGCTACTGCAGATTTACACGAGCCTTCAATGGCTCCTACCACTGCAAGTATATTTTCCACAATTTCATTAACATCTGAATCTTCACTGATATCACTTCCTCCCAAAAAAAGAATAGTACGATCATGCTCCCATTCTAATACGGCGTTCAGCCGCTCATCCTCGGAAAAGGAACTTGGCTTTCCCCCAGGAGCTCTGTATATACGTATTTCCACGTATTCTACTTCCACGTGACGTGGTAATAAGCTGTGCCCTACGAAAGCTACCTTAAAGTCGCTCAACGCCTCTGCACACATCTATCTCCTCACTCGGGGCACCAAAATGTGAGAGAAAAAAACGAGCGTCCTAGATACTCCTCACTGTAAGTTATCTAGGTTTAACAGAGGTAAATTTGCATAAGTCTCGTGAGTAAATCAGGCAATTAAATCCCCTAACTCACCTACAATCACCTCTCATTTACTATAGCTAGTTCCCTAAGATTTGGCCAAATCAACAAGGTCACTTAGCTACGTATTGAGTCGAACAACAAGATGACGACGGGCGTGCTGTTTCAGTCTTTCCTGGGCAATCAGGCGTCCTTTGGGGGTGTATGTACAAGCAGCTACTCGGAGTGAAATCTACTCTAGGACAGTGCTGCCAACCAAAGTGCTCCAGAATTCCCTGAATCCTCGAGCAAAAATTCCCTAGAATTCCCCATCTCATATTAATGTATCTTATGGTAGAAAACATTAAACTGGATGGAAAGATACTTTTTTTTTTTTTTACAAACAAGAGTGTGTACAAGCTATTTGCATTACTTTATACATATTCATGTGCACACTGCACACATATAACATAAATACAAACACTTTGCTTCACATTTCTGTAAGGAAAAAACACTCTTGGTTAAAAGAAGGCCTATAAGATCATGTTAGTTGCTGATTAATCCGATTCACTTGCATCACGCTCATACATACCTAGATTCATTTTACTTATTAATTTGTCATCAACAGAAAAAGTGCCACATCTAGCATCCCCCAAATACCGTTTGGAATGGAGAAATCCTACAAGTGTTTTGGTTGAAAGACTGTTCCTCTGTTTTGTTTTCAGGTTGTTCACAGCTGAGAAAATTCTTTCTGCTGTGGGACTTGAATGAGGAAGACAGAGCAGACCAGAAACAAGTTGTGACAAATTTGGAAACATTGGTGTATCATCACCACTCTTCATTTCTTTAATTATATGCCAAAACTCTTCAACATCAGTGGAATCTGGAACATTAAGTTCAGTGTTTCTCAACACCCTCCATTCCCTGTCTACCTTATTCAACTGATCATGCCCTATTATCCCAGGAACTAAACTAGCTAGTGGTGCAATGGAGGTTACATTCCTTTCCATGACTACTCTGGGATGAATGAAGCTGATGTTCTTGAGTATCAAGCTTTTAAATGGAAATCTCATATATATCTGATTTACACTCTCAATGAGGAACCATAAGCAACGTTTCTGAAAAGCTTCTAAATCAGGCTTAGACAATCCATGAGTGTTATTTTCAACTGCAGCAGATACTTTGGCACCCAAATAAACCCTATGAAGGGGAACAAAATTGGATGGATTTCTGTACTGCATATTTTCAATAGCAGTACTCCTCACATAATCGTCTCTCATGTAACAGTCCATGATTGTCTTACAAACAGTGCTGACTGACTCATACATGGTATGGATCTGAGGGCCTTGTGACTGCATTGATTTATTAAGATCATTGAAAGGAGGCAAAATGAACTCAAGAAACTGTAAGTAGAGCTTGTTTGCTGGATCCTTCAGCTTATCTAAAATACTCTCAGCTGCTACGATCCTCTCAGATAAAGCTGCACCTGTAAAATAAAGCTGAAGAGCATCATACTGCTCCAATAGCCTAGAAACTACAGCCTGCAAAGAGAGCCAACGAGTCTGACTAGGGTGAAGCAGTTTGTGGGGTTTTACATTCACAAACTTCTGGAAATCTTTCAGCTTAGATAGCCACTTAGGGCTGGACATGAAATAATTGTAAACATCCCTGGTTAACTGTTCTACTGCTCTTGGGAGAGTTGCACAAGCATAAGAAGCACACAAATGAAAGCTGTGACAGATGCACTTCATAATAAATAAATCAGGAATGTCACTTTTCAAACAAGAAGCAAGAGAATTATGAGCACCCATCATAACACTGGCACCATCTGAGGTAAAACCAATCATATTATCTTTATATGGAATTCCTTCATCTGCTAAACATTTCACCACAATCTCATACAAACTCTGGGCACTAGCATTTTCAACTGGAACCAGATCATAAAATGCATCAGTGACTTTTGTGTTAATCATTGTGCGAGCAATTACACAGAGATGTTTGGTGCACCCTTTGTCAGTGGACTCATCAACTATGAGTGAAAATTTTTTTTCTCTCAATGTCTACCAACTCCTCTTTACTAGACTTACCAAGTACATTCCTTATCACTGCTGTGGTTTTTGTTCTGCTACTTGCAATTTTCTTTGCAATACCAGAGTCCTTACACACTGATCTTGTTAATTCTGGTAGGTGTGTCATGATATTTAATGGGAGGTTGTGTTCCACAACAAATGCAGCAAGTTTTATTTCGCCTTCTTTCACATTCTTTTCTCTCAATGGGTTACTGACAGATGGCAATGACATAAGTGTGGGTTGCTTAGATACACTTCTAATACTAGTTTTATGTTTCTGTCCCTGTGCATGCTTTTCTAATTCAGATTTCTTTGCGTTTAATTCACAGCCACAGGCCTTGCAGTAAGCTCTGGTTTCACTTTTAGCACTAGGTTGTAACCATCCCCTAAATGTAGGTAAGGATTCCCAGTGCTTTGCATATTTCTGTAAATACTTAGCCTCCTTAGCAGCCTTGGGTGGAGTGTCGGGGGGTGGGGGAGTCTTCTGGGTCATCCATGGTAACACAACTGTAAAGGACATATACAGTATATCCTCATCACTAACTTATGGACATGTAATAGAGGTCTACAGAGTAATATATATGATAAAATCAACAGTTACGAAACTAGATCTAAAATGTTTTTTCCAAACCTCCAACTGCTGCAATTCACATATGTAGCCTAATTACTGACTAGTTTGAAACCAGTTCAAAGTTTAGTGATATTGAGCATATCGCTCTTACTTTGGCTTCATAGCTTACATGAATGTAATACTTCCAATATCATCTATCATCAAAATATTCACAACCTCTAATACATGTACAGTAGCTTCCAAACCATCGTTAAAATAGCCTACCTAATGAACAGCAGACAAGTCTGACGACTGTAGACCGTGGATGGAGACTGTCTGTGGAAGTGTCGATGAGTGGGGAGTACACTGGTGGTGACTTACTGCTGAGGGCGACTGGGTGACGGTTACTGTACTGCAGGTGTAGCCGCCTACTGCGTAGCGAAGGGACAGTGGGACATGGACGGCTAGCATATGTTTACTCTCTGGGTCTGACTCTGACCTGTTCGGTTCAGGTTCACACCCACACAGTATCACGATATTCACACATTGCAGACTGAATTTCTTCCGATCTGGTAAATGAAGTGTCAACTCTTTCTCTTATAAGCACATTTTGTATTCAGTATTGTTGATTTTTTTGTGTCGATAAATTGCATTATTTACGCAATAAATTCTTAACGCCCAAATTTCCCCAAATTGAGAGACATTTTCCCCATTTCCCCATTCGGACCATCGATTCCCTAAATCTGGGGATATTTCCCCAAGGTTGGCAGCACTGCTCTAGGAGTGTGCAAGATGGCGAGCTTCTTGTCCCTCACAGGATAGAAGAGTTGCCAACTATTGCTTAATTACGTCAAATACAGCTAACTTACTCCGGAAAATATACAAGGTGAATCTAACTTAATCTAATCTTAGTTTTAATTAAACTAAACAAGATATTCCCCCTTTTCTACAGATAGATATACTGTATATACATTAAAACTGGCCTCCCGTTTGATCGTGGGCTTTTTCATCCTTACCACGTCATCCACGCAGGCGCAGTTTAGGTCAATGGAAAATTCTCCAGTTTTACATGTATGTATGTACATTGTTGTCTACCAATGTTAAACGCAGTAGCATTTAATTTATTAATAATAAGAATTAACAGAAAGTAATCTCTGGGTTTTTAAACCTCTCAAGTACGTTTTCCTCTGCTCTTTAACAATCGACAACTAAAGTAAAAAGCACAACAGCTCAGGGGAAAATATTTCCCACAAAGTAGTTTTTTTTTTTTTTTTAGTATTGCCAGGATGTGTGCCGTAGCCATAAAAAGATCATATATAGAAAACAAAATTTCTGTCTTATAATGATTGTTAAGATAAAGTGATGGATAAAAGTGCAGACCTAGAGAAGTGTGGACCCTTGGCTACGACCCGAATGCCCAACTGCTCAGTCCTCCTCAGTGTAGTAAGCACAACTACAAAGCAATATCAGTTGGAGCAGCAACATTTTGTGGAAATGATGTTTGCTAATGACGTCAGCAGCAAGACAGAAGCAAGCACCTCTGACAGCATGCAAAAGGGAAATCAAGAAACGTCATTGTCTTCCGTGTAGGGGAACGTTGCCATCGGCCTTCCGTGGGAGTTACTAATTAGTGGTGTTGAGTCACGAAACAAGCCCAGTTATTAGGCACTTACTTTGTACTTACAGTTATGGGCACAACTGGGGAACACGTTTAGTAACTGACGCTGGTGGACACTACTTTAGGTAGGGTCAGGATGATGATAATATACTGAAATGACTAGAAAACAAAAATTTTATTCTAAATTGACTGCTAAGATGTAGGGATAGAAAAGTGCAAAAACAATAGATGAAAAAACAATGAAACAAGATAGCATTTGGGGCGGGAGGAGATTTAGAATTTTATACCCATTACTGCATCTCACATTTTACTAACAGAACGTGTGTAGCTGGAGGGATGGCGTAAATGCTATCGAATTCTGAATCTCCTTCCATCCAAAATGCTGTCTTACCCATTACTAATTTCCACACTGTGCTAATAAAACGTATGTAGTTGGCTGAATGTAACTGGAATTTAACTGTGAATTTGATGGGGGCCAACAACATATTGTGGCGGGCGATTAACATTCGGCCCTTGAATACGTTTTGTTTCATTCTCTAATGATTTACACTACTGTAAAATAAATAAGATTTTGCCTGTTTCTACTCCATTCTCGAAGGTGACTGCCAGAAGAGTCTTGAGTGTTCTCGAATCTTCCGAAGCCTTGAATCCGATGACGTAATACTTAGTCTGTTTGTCTGCAGAGGATTTATTTAGTGTGAGAGATTTCGATCCAGAAAGCTTAGAAAAGATCTGTAACAGTAAAGGGGCTTATTAAGACTGCACAGTATAGAGAGAGAGAGAACAGAAAATACGCTGCCGGATTGAAGGGGTTAAGTATATAGGTTAGTGCGGTAGCTAATATAAGTTCATAGTTAGCTGACAAACGGTGTAAAGTGATCTGATGTAAGAAGTGAAATACGGTAATTCACTTGCTGAGTGAATGCTGTGCGTTACAGTGAATGATATAAATATGATGAGACGAGAGATGATATTATGATTCTGTAAATAATGTTTTGTAAATATTGTACTGTTGTATATAATCGTAACTATGTTTCTTTGTAAATATGGGGTTATATATAACTTGTAAGCTGTTCACTGCAACATGTTATTGTTGTTACTGCCAGAAAACTAATGTCCGATGGTTTGTGTATACTGTAGGACAATGGTTGTTCTGGTTGAGAATTATCAACATCGTGATTGGTCTGTATCTGTACCCCTACAGTCTGAGTTAATAGCCAATAAAGTATAATAAACACATACCGGTACTGTAATTTTGCTAAGTTGTGTGAGATGGCAGAGTGCGTACGAATTCACACTACAGGGAAGTGCAACAGAGGAGGTGGACTGACAGTGATCTGAGGATGACCTTAGCTGCAGCCCTCCGACTTGTCACAATGCATGCGTGGCATCCTAACTGCCAGGCGTAAAAATCCAATTGGGGCTTTGCCCCAGACTAGTCAATATCATAGTTCACCTTACAGCGTACATAATTAACCCGCCGAGTCCCACCGACGTACGATGCACGTTGCTACTTTTTTCCACGGACAGACCCAATGACGTGCATCGTACGTCACTCAATTGCAAGGCCCATTATGTGCACATTTTTCAACATTCGCGGGTGATTTTTGGTAGGCATATGTGGGAGACCTTCTTCTGCCTGCTGTCAAGTGGGGATACTGCCTGGCCCCACCTAACCCCCCCTCCCCCCCCACACTGGGCAATTCACCTGTTAGCTGTAACCTGGTCAGTAAAGGTATGTTGCCCCACGGTCTCTCCAATGACGAAATTCACGGTGAAAGTGATTCCTGAGGTGGAGGACAAAAAAACAAAGAAGCTAGAGGTAGAAACAAACAGAAATGATGAGATGCAAATGTCGTAGAGGAAGGTGTCATATACTGGGGTTTTGGGTGAGTGAACAATGCATATAAACGCCTATATTATTGTGTGAAAACCAATATAGACTTGTACTACACATAAATTCGTACCAAATAAATGAAATAAATACATAATTTTAAGTGGCTTGAATTAGTTAACCCGTCCATAGTTTGTTTCCTTTAGCCAGGTACCCTGAAAAAGAAGGAAAACATAAGGTTGAGTGACACCTGTATCAACATATCTAACCCCAGGATTGCTATTTCTCTAAGAATTTTCGATATTTCTCACCAAAAGCAAAGGTTTCAGCCAAAAAACAAAAAGTCAAAAATTGGTCGGGACCTGGGGGTAGGCTGGGTAAAAAACCGGTCGGGACTGGACGGGTTAATAGTGGGAGGTGAAAACTGAGCTTGAAATTCAAAATATTTGCATGGATGTACACATGCTTATATTAGGGTTGGGCAGCTGCAGTTGTGGGTTTTCCGATCTGGGCCACCCGGCCAAAAGAGGTCATTGGCCTCTGGCCACCTGTCACAAGGGTTGTTGATTCTAAATTTTAAAATCCCAGTTTGAATATTACTTCCAACACTCACTCTTAATGTTTACCAGTGAAGAAACCAAAATATAGTAATTAAATTGTGCTAGACTTGAATTAATTCACTGAGAATAGCCATATTTAATAGTTAACATCCTCGTATAAACAGTGATGTATCAGAGTGCCAGTAGAAACTTTATGTAATGGTGGTGCAGACACGCCAGTAAGCTCTAACAAATATTAAACTTCGTAACTCCCAATAACTCCCACACACAGTATTAAATTCTTTTTAACCCGTCACGTCGCAACCGATTTCCAACCTCGAATACCCCCCATTCCCGAGCATTTTCGTTTTTTTTTTTTTTTTGGCTCAAACCTTCGCTTTTGGTGAGAAACATCGAAAATTCATAGAGAAATCGCCCTCCTGAGGCTATAAATGGTGCTACATGTGATGAGTCAGCCTTACATTTTCCCTCTTTCTCAGGGTACCTGGCTAAAGAAAAACTATGGAAGGGTTAACTAATTCAGGCCACTTTAAATTACGTATTAATTTACGTATTTGGTACGAATTTATGTGTAGTACAAGACTATATTGGTTTTCACACATTTATATAGGCAATAGAAGCATTGTTCAGTCAGGCTCGATCGGTAGAGAGGTGGCTTGCAGTCCCGACGGACCCAGGTTCGAATCCTCGCTGGGGCAGGGAACAGTTTAAGGATTCGAATTTCATTAAATCAGGTTTTACTGATCTACCAGAAGACCCGCCGACATGTCGTAAAAATACCCCCGCTAATACCAATACACCATTCCTGTATGAGACAGCCCTAGCATGTATTCACTATGGACGGTGGGTGTTAGCGCCGAAGTGGTGACATGTAGAGGTGTTGGAATGTAGGAGGACTGCTGGGCCTTGATAGCAGGCTGTGAAGCCTATGCCCAGAGTCGGACAAAAAAAAAATCCACATATGGCACCTTCCTTTATGACATTACCACCTCATCACTTCTGTTTGTTTCTTGCTGTAGCTTCTTTATTTCTTTGTCCTTCACCTCAGGAATCACTTTCACTGTGAATTTCGTCATTGGAGAGACCGTGGGGCAACATACATTTATTGGCCAGGTTACTGCTAACAGGTGAATTGCCCAGTGTGGGGGGAGGGGGGTTAGGTGGGGCCAGGCATTATCCCTGCTTGACAGCAGGTAAAGGAAGGTCTCCCACATATGCCTACCAAAAATCACCCATGAAACTTGAAAATTGTGCAAATTATGACCCTTGCAATTGCGCGACGTACCCATACGTCGATGGGTGTAGCTGTGACAAAACGTTGCGATGTACCAATACGTCAATGGGATTCCTCGGGTTAAGCAGTTCGCCTCAGTCTTCATGCTTGTTCATACCTAAAGTACAACAAACGCTAACGTGAAAATCACAGATGACAATAGCTGTCCTGCTTCTTCCTCTTTTTGCTTTTCCTTTTTTTCTGTTCTTTTTCTTTTTTTTCTTTTTTCCTGTCATCTTCATTTTTCTTGTTTTTTCTTTTCTTACTTTTTTCTTTTTCTGTTCTTTTCTCTTTTTCTTCTTTTCTTTTTTCCTTTTTCTTTCTTCTACTTTTTCTAAGTTTTCTTTCTTTTTTCTTTTTTATCTTTTTCCTTCTTTTTCATATTTTTCTTGTATTTACTTTTTTCCTTCTGTTCCTCTCCTTTTTCTTCTTCATTTTCGTCATTTTCTTTTTCTTTTCCTTCCTTTTCTTCACCTTTCTTAATCTTATTTTCTATTTTCTTTTCATTTTCATTTTCTTTTTCTAATTTTCTTCTACATCTTTTTCTTTACCTTTTCTTTTCTTCATTTCCTTATCTTCTATTTCATCTTTCCTTTCCTTTTATTCTTTTCTTCATATTCTTTTATTTTTTTTCTTCGAACCATCTAGCTTTGAAGCAGCAGAACTGATCGCTCTGGTTTTTCCACACAAGGATTTCGTTCTCCACTGGGTTGGAAGCACGGTGGATATTGGCCGAAAAAGAACAGGGGTAATAGGTTGGGAATCGGTCAACTTTTTCATTCATTCATTCGTCATCCAATCCTATGTTTCCCCATGAGGACCGTAGGAGCCCGGGGCTAGGCAAGTTGGTCATGACATTTAAGATTAGAGTGACCAGCCTCACTCATCCCTGAGTGGCATTACATGAGCAATAAACCCCAACCATCCCTTGGATATAAACCTTCAATGGCTCAATCCAATTGGAGCGCTCTAATTACCCACTAAACCACCAGGCACCAAAATTTGATTATAAGGTTACCACCCAGCGTATGAAATGGTTTCCTGGTGTACAGGAAACCATTTGGCTTCTCACTCACTGGTGTAGAGTCACCCACAGGCAGAAGGAAGAGGAAAGAATGAAGGAAAGAAAGACAGAAGAAGGAGTGTCAAGTCACTCGTTGGCAGAGAGATGAGGAAAGAGTGAAGGAAAGAAAGACCGAAGAGGATGGAAGGAAAGAAGGATGGAGGAGAGGAAAGGGAAGACATCCGAGCGCAGCACTACATCGAGTGAGTGGATGGTGAGCACCCCCACCTACCACATTCAACTTTTACAGTTTCAGTTTAGACAAAACTTGGTATTGATTTGATCTGATTAATTTATTACGCCCGAAGGCGACAAACCTATTACAGCGCCATGTGGGCATGTGAGGTGAGTACAAGGGAACTCGTGCCACGCAGGACACGCTGTCTAGCTAAAACAAATTAACACCCACCAAAGTGTGGATGACGCATGAGAATAACATCTAGATTATCATCATCCAATAAATGTTTACAAGTGTCCACTAATGTGAGTCCGTGTGGTATTAAATCAGAGACAAGTGGACATTGCAGGCAATAGTGGTCAAGGGTGTTGGCATTGGGTGTGTCACACAGCTTACAGGAGGAAAAACGAGGTGCGTTGTCCACCCCAGCCACTTGCCACACAGGTCGGTATCCCAGTCTGAGGCGGGCACACACCACGTTATGTCGACGAATCATAAGACCACTACGACGATATCTATGGGGCCGATGTAGAAAGTGATCATAATGTTGGATAGACACACTGTGAGTCCTCTCAGCATTTCTACGGCGGAGAATAGGGGAGCGGGCTGCTCTGCGTATTATCTGCTTGTAGCAAATGGGGAAGACATTAGTGGCATCCACAGCAGGCAGATCCAGTCCGCAGGCAGTCCTTGCAATGAGGTCAGCAGTGTTGTTAGCTGCAAGACCAATATGAGAAGGAATCCACAGAAAGTGCACCACCAGTGAACGATCGCGGGCAGTGGCCAATTGACGGAGTATCTGCATAACTATGTGTTGATACGCAGGCCTGGGAGAGGAGAGGGTATGGAGGGCCGACTGTGAGTCACAGATGATCAAGCCGCTGTTGTTCGTCCGTACTAATAAAGTAACTGCATCGCGGAGTCCATGTAGTTTGCAATATGTAGAGCTCGATGAGGTTGGCAGTCGACGGCCCAACCAGCCCCCTTGAGGTGGATCCAGACTTGGGGAAAACACTGCACAACCAGCACTTCCATCCTCCTGCAGGGAGCCATCAGTGTAGATATGGTGGGCCGAAGGGAGGGAAGATGAGAGCCTGGTGAGTCTCCAAAGCTAGCTGTTTCTGAAACTGAGGCAGGTCAGTCTTGGAGGCCGGAGTGTATGAGACAGCAGGAACAGGGGTCTGCCAAGGTGGAATGCCACAGTCCACCTCCTCCGTAAGCACTGGTATGTTGATGTTTAGCTGTTGGACACATGAACAAACAGTATTAACTAGAGTGCGGCCACCACTGCAAAGCAAAGGTCCTGGTGCAGTGGGATCAAGGGAGGTCCGAATGATGTGAGAGTAGTGGGGAGAAAGGTGAGGATAATGCAGGCACTTAACGCTGAAGTATGTCACCATGGAGTCATTGAGTTCAAGTAAAACTTGGTAGGAGGGTAATGGTCGAGCAGTTGTGCTGGGTCTCTTTTTTATTTTTTATTTATTTTATTTTTTTGAGAACAATCGGTCAAAATTTAAGGTCACATGGCAGTTTCAAACTTGGGGCCCTTTAACTCAAACAGTTTTTATTCATTTTCGATCAAACTTGTTAGAACGATAAATAGTCAGACAGATGAAATTGTTCAATTCTGAGAACAATAGGACGAGAGTCAAGGTTGCAGGGAAAGGTCAACTTAACACTTTTGATGGAATATGAACCAAACTCAGTTGAGGGGTGCAAGTATTTCAAGTTTGAGAATAACTGGTCAGTCACAAAGCTATCAACAGATCAGGCATAGGCCAATCACAAGGAGTGGGTGTTACGCTCTCATTGCTCCTTCTCGTTATTTTCTCCACAGGATTCAACTCAAGAGACTTTTTGAACTGGAGTGGGTTAGTCAGAGCCTTCATTAATATCTTCACTAGCCTACTACAATGCTCTCAACTTGAATAACATACAAAAACCTTTCCAGCTTCCATATTTTTTTTTTAAATTATAAGTATTAAAAAAGAAAAACATTTAATAACTTGTATGAAGATGTAGGGATGACAGTGTGCCAAATGCTATCGGAACAAGGTCGATGCAGTAAAACGACATATAATCCCACTCCATTTTTTTCTGCTCCTGCACATGCCATTATGGTGCAGCACGAGTGAACCCGTAAAGTGTTATGATAGTATTATATCTATTAACCAACCATGCAGTATGCAAGGTTATGAAAAAAATATATATATACAGTATATTACTAAACAAAGATGTAGGGATGGGATTACATGTTATTTTACTGCAATGACCTTGTTCTGATGGTTTTGGTGCACTATCACCCCTACATCTTCATATTTTTATCACATGTTTTTTATACTTGTACATCTTGTTCCTGTCTGTTCATATGCGTGTGGCAAATATTACACATTAAACAGGTTAAATGCATGTAAGATTGAAGCCTGTAGATATTCCAGCAGGAAATGACTGGAGAAATTAAAGGAATGGAGAGGTAATGAAGACTTTGGAAAGATGAAGG
>JAGKTI010029741.1:1664-12582 GCA_018397915.1 Birgus latro
GTTGTTGTTGTTGTGGTGGTGGTGGTTGTGATGGTGGAGGTGGCTTTTGTGGTGGTGGTAACTGTCGTGGTTGTCGTTGTTGTGGTGCTGATGGTGTCAAAGAGTATGGAGAAAGATATGAGGGGACATTCGCACCATCCCCGTGTAACTCTGGCCGACAGTGGCGCACCAAGCGGCGGGCGCGGAAACAGAGCTGGAGAATGGCGTGCAGGCAGTTCTGTGCCGCTATTAATTGCGGAAATTCTAGGCAAAAAAGGCCGGGATTACCTTTTTTTCGATTCCCAAAGGACAAGGAAAGGTGAGTGATATATTGTCAATCACATTTTATCTAAACTAAGTTCACGCTGATGAAATTATCAGAAATCTCAATCTGGTTATTCTCTCATTGTTGGTTTGGTATTTAATTAACCGTGTTTTATCTAGGCACTGCAAGTGGTTACTGTGCGTTCTTCTAGGGTATCAGGGTCTTTTTATGTTGCTCATGCTATTTTATTCCTCATTGTTTTTATCTACAGACTACTGTGGTTACTGAGTGTTGTTAACTTATAGGTCAAGGAGATGGGTCCCAAAAGCAACTGTTTTAACTGTGGTGCTAATGTCTCTCACGTTTAAAAGGTGAAGCACAAGTTCAAGGTTCAAGGTTAGTTGTTGAAACTCAAAGCTGAAGTTAGTTGCGCCTTTACAGTAGACGTTAATCAGTATTTACCAACACTAGAATAATTGCTGTTGGCCTGGGCGAGGTTTGTCGTGCTTGCACCACCTGTTATGCTGTGCTAGAAATCCATATAACAAAGGCCTCCTCAACCTTCTCTATGGATTCCTTGATTGAGCTAAAACCTGCCAGTTTTTGCCTACAGACTAAACTGTTTCATCTTCATCTCCTGCCTGGTCTTTTTCTGCTACACTTGCGATCCCGTGGAGTCCAGTTTACCCTCTTGCTCCAACGATTATCCTTCATGAACGTCATGGCTGGGATTATGTATTAATTGTATGTTTTTCAGTTCTTACATACTGGTAACCTACTTTTCATGATGTCTTTTTTCAACCAAAAGCTTGCCATCCAGTTGTAATACGTCTTTTTATTTCACCTTCATGGTCTTTCGTTAGGTTTTGTGGTTGCCCCAAGAAATTGTACTCCTCAGCTTCTTCAAGAGTTTCTTCCCTTATTTTGATGACGCTCTTTGGTGCACTGTAGTCTTACCCCAGTTCATCTTTAGCCCTATTTTGAGACTTAAGATAATTTAACATTTCTTGCATCGTCTCTGTTGTTTCTAAAATTAGGACTTTGTCATCTTCGAATCTTAAATTATTAAACTTTTCTCCAACTATGTATATTGCGATATTTCCCCAGTCTAACTTCCTGAAAATGCTTTTTACTAGGTATACAGTGATATTGCCAATAGGGTTGTTCAGGTTGAGTAATATCTCATTTTGATATACATTACTTGGAGTGTATTCTGTGTAGCATTAACTTTTCAAGCCCGAATAAAGCTACTGTCATATGTGTGTGTGTGTGTGTGTGTGTGTGTGTGTGTGTGTGTGTGTGTGTAATAATAATAATGGAGCAGAAGATAATTATTGTTACAACCCACGTCAGTGCTGGCATTCGCCTTAAACCTTGGTGTGGTGTGAGACAGCACAAACGACTGCTGTCACTATTTCCGCGGCCGCCGTCGGGGGGCGCCGGTTGTAGTTATTCTGGTGATGGTTGTGGTTGATGTTGTTGTTGCTGTTGTGTGGTTGTGGCTGTTGTGTTGGTTGTTGTGGTGGCGGTGATGGTGGCTGTTGTGTTGGTTGTTGTTGTGGTGGCAGTGGTTGTTGTATTGGAGGTTGTTGATGCTATTGTGATGGTGGTGGTTGTTGTGATGGTGGCATCTGTTGTTGTGGTGGTGATTGTTGTTGTGGTGGTGGTTATTGTTGTGGTGGTGGTGGTGGTTATTGTTGTGATGGTGGTGATTTGTTGTGGTGGTGGTTGTGGCTCCTGGTTCATCTGAAACGTGAACTCTGTGGGCAGCAGGCTTAAGTTCCCCTTCTCCTGCAACCCACCATCCTCCTTTCAGGGGATAGGGAAGCAGCTGAGGGACGCTTGCATAACCAGACATTTGAGCCGCTCGTGCTATTGGTGCCACCATAAATATATTCCGACGCTTTCTACACTCAAAAGCAGCACGGTGTTGCGGCATCTCCATTGTCAGGAACAAAACATCATCTGCCTTGACCGTTCCAAGATGGCGGCCGCGCAGACGCATCGCAAGTAGTGTCATGCGGCATCTAGGCATATTTATATCTATGCTTCCTAATCTAGAGACCCTATAGCCATAACCTTGCCAACGCTCACAGGTAGCAGCACTTTCGTCAAGCTTTTACAGTAAGCCAAAGAGCGTAGACAAGCACTGCCGAACGAGCATTTGCGAACCTTTGCTATAGGATCACATATGCTCCCATAAGCATTATTTTGTCCATTTTCCTGGGACCTTCGTAGTTGAAGTAAGGTAGGCTTCTATATCACTAGCGCAGAAAGACCTCTCGGTGAACAAAATTAACGGGGCAAATATCGTGCCGGACACTCAATATACTGGGCCAGTGATGTATATTTCGGCTGCCCATATCAGTCCAACATATCTTAGTTATGCGTTTTCACCGTCCGATCCTCTAATGCAATGCTGGGTTTGTTTTGGGCCAGTACGATGGAGACTGGAGTTAGCTAATCGTGCTTTAATAGCGAAATGCGCAACCGGTGGAGCAACTCCAACACCACCACCCCAGAGGAAGGACATGGGGAGGTGACGCCAACCCTAGGAGGGGACCACGGACGGGTGCACAGGTGCTCCCAGACACACTGCCCTATGTCACCTGTGGCCCGATGCCCCTCTTACTCTCAACCAGACCCCCGGAAGTGCATCGACTCGGTGCATTACCGTCCAACCAGAACAGCGCTCACCAGACTCGGAGTGGGACTGACCATCAAGCAATCCCAGGTAGGCACTCAGCTACAGGGTCCACCAGACCTGAAGCGAAAAGAGGGAGAGGCAACCAGCCCTCATAGACCTACTATACCCCAGTGGAGCAGTGGCGCAGTAGAGGCAACCAGTCCTACTGTAGGAGGTGAGTCCACTGGACCTCGTTTTTACACTATCCGCCGTAGGGAGCAGGCATTTCAGCATTTCCACCAGACGACCCTCGCCAGTCCTCCTGAGGAGGGTAGTCAAGCCCATATAGAGTCCACCAGACCTACAGGGGGAGAGACAACCGGTCGTCCCCCAGCTGCAACTTTCCCCCAGCGACAGGAGAGCGGTAGAGTCCACCGGACCAACTGCGTGAGCCCAGAAGTCCGTCGGACTTCCTACTCTTGCTGTCCCTGGGATGAGTGGTCCACCAACAGAGCCCTCCGGACCTGTCGGACCGAGGGAGAGTCCACCGGACCTCCTTAACCCACTCGCTCAGGAGGGAGCCTGGGTAGAGTCCTCCAGACCTCCCAGGCAGGAGGAGAGTCCACTGGACCTCCTTCCTCTGCCCTGAGGAGGAGTTCCGGCGGCATCCCTCGGACCTGCCAAGTCGAGGGAGAGACCACCGTTCCTTCCTTCTCCACTCACCTGGAGGCTCCCTGCGAGGGCACTGTCTTTGGCTCAGCCCGCCCCACCAGAGGCCAAGCGAGACGCCCCTCTGGCTCTCCCTCCTTCAGGACAGACGGAGACTGCTCCCCAGCAGACCTACAGACGGGGAGTGTTTGGAGTGGACACGTGGAGAGCCTGGGTGTCCTGTCTCTGCAGCCCAGCCCCCGACGCCCCCAGCAGCTGAAGGACTCCTCCAGGGCGCATGGCCGCAGACGACCCCTGACGGCCTTCCCCTCCCGACGAGACTGCAGGGCTTCGAGGGCTGCCCCCGAGTGACCCCAGGCCCAGACCAGCCCGGTCCCTCCTCCTGGACTCATTCTATGGCCAAGGGCAGGCGCCGAGCAGCACGCCTCTTAGCCCTCTTTGGCCCCAGTCCCAGGGGCCCTCCCGCCCCGATGGCCCTCGGCAGTAGAGGGCCGCCCCACCCGCCGCCCTCCAGCCTACACCAGACTCCGGACTACGCGGCACGAGGCCAGCGCCCTTACCGGGAGTGCACCCCTGACGGCCCACCCCCTACACCAGGCCGCTACCTGGATCTACCTGTGTCGTGACCTCAGTGCGCTGCAGTGTTATAACCAACAATTGTGCCCTTCTATAGAGATACAGACCCCGACAGTGTATTCACCTTACCAGAATGTCGTGACCCCTGTGTAATATCAATACTCTCCCCCTGTGAAACCCAGAATCTCGTGACTCAATATAAACTCAGTGCGTATACAGAACATAAGGGACGCCCTCCCCTGTGCAACCATATAAACCCCTCTAAATTGTTACTGTGACTCACGTATAAACTATACAAGTGCTGATTCCCTATTCATGTGTAATATCTGTGTTCGGTAATAACATTACGACCCCTGTGTAGTATCTCTGTCTACACAAAGTGTCATAACCTGTGTAATATTTCACCTGGGAGACATAGTGTTGTACCTGTGCTTAGTAATAACGTCACGACCCCTGTGTAATATCTCTGTCCACATATAGTGTCATAACCTGTGCAATATTCCACCTGGGAGAAATAGTGTTATACCTTACATGCTCTGTGATTATAATTGATCCACATAAAGAGTTGGTCCATGCACATGTAGTGTTGAGAGCACTGTATTTAACTATAAGGCAATATACGTGTAATATTGGTTAGCCTGTGTTTGAGCCCTATCCCTTGTCTGCATGCTGTAGCCCTGTCCTGAACAAAAGAACCCAAGCACATGCCCGTATCCTAGCCCAAGATGTTAGACTACGAACACGCAACAACAAATAGGATGTAAGTATTCGGGCCAACCAATATCAGTATTATACTGTTGTGCAGATAGAATTAGGTCAGTGGTTTATATCTGATGCGAGGAACATTCTAGAAATTAAGTGTTGTGATGTAGGATTAGGTTAATGTTTTATCTGGAGATGTGAGGATCATTCTTGAAATTTCGACGCCTTTTTTTTATTATTTTCTTTCCATTTTTCCTTAGGAATTAGTCCTTTTCACTTTTGTTATTGGATATTGTTAATTTCAGTGCATTAATGCATGGCAAAATGTGAGTTCTCGCCTAGGCTCTAGAATATGGATTATTATGCAAGAAAATGAGTTTTCGCCTACGCTCAGGAATATTTTGTGCTGTTCTGGTAGTAACCGGAGGGGAAGGAGGGGGATATTTAAGTCTACCGTCCCACTTCTGAATTAGGCTAGTCAATGAGCAAGCGGGAGTCAGTGGTGGTGGTGGACGGACAA
Source organism: Birgus latro (assembly GCA_018397915.1). Taxonomy (NCBI): domain Eukaryota; kingdom Metazoa; phylum Arthropoda; class Malacostraca; order Decapoda; family Coenobitidae; genus Birgus; species Birgus latro. The sequence continues at coordinate 7,002 of JAGKTI010029741.1, forward strand.
TGAGAGAAAGAGTTAGTGACAGTGAGAATCAGTCAGTGAAGGACAGAGTAGTCAGTTAGAGGGTCAGTGAGTGAACGGACACAGTGATTAGTAGAGAAAGAGAGAGAGCGGTCACGTTTTGCAAGTGTACTTCAGCTGTGTCTGGAAGGAATAAAACTTTGGAGTGTTCAGCGGCCTTTGATTAACACCCTGGCTTGTCTATGTGTCGTTCTTGACGTATTTTTCAATCCCTACAGTGTAAAATTGGTGTCAGCAGTACGAATACATTTTGAGAAGTGAAGACACGTGGACAGACTGCCAAAATGGCAGACACATCTCTGGTAGAGATACTCGCAGTGCTGAGAGTGCAGCAAGAAGAACAAAAGATCAACAAGAACAAAAGAAACAGCAAGAGCAAAAGAAATATCAAAGAAAACATAAGAACAGCAAGAACAAAGGAAACAGCAAGAGCAAAAGTAATATAAAGGAAAACAAAGGAAGCATCAATCCTCGTCAGCGCTTATAAACATTGTTGTTGCTTAACCCAAACCGAACCAAATATCAAGAAAAACAAAGATACTCGCAGTTTGGACACCAGATCAAGAAGAGCAAAAAGAAGCGCATGCACAACACCACACAAGACTAGAGAAGCAGTGAAGTGGGTACAGACTTTGAACAGCTTCACCAGTTATGTAAGGAGCTGCAGAATAGGACCAAGAAACTGAAACAAGAAGAGGTGGTATACAGGAAGGGAAGGGATTTCCTGCATAATGGAGGATAATGTCGAAAGTGAAATACGGGAACTGAGTAACAGGATCAAAGTCGTTGAACAGTGTTTGGTTGAGGGTCATCACCCAACACACCCCTTAGGTGACAGTGGCAGGTCAAGGAAGGGGATGGTGAGAATGAAGGAGCGGCATCCCCAGTGGTCATCAACACAGGATCAGAGAGAACTTTGGTGTGACTGGATGTGGTTGTCACGAATTTTCTACATTGTAACGTTGTGTTGAGTGAGTCGTGACATCGTCCCGTAAATTTGAGTTGTCTGATGGCGCGGCGGTAGCCGTTACACGCCGGCGCGGCGCGCGCACCTCCCACGCTCGTCGCGCCCCGATTCAAATCAGAGCTTAGTTTGCTTGTAGACGCGGCGCGACGCGGGACGCCTCTCAAAGGCTCTGTGCTTTTCTAGCGTTTTTCAGATTTCAGCTTGTATTGGCGTGTCTCCTGCAGCCCCACCCACTTTGGTGATCGTCACAGCAGCTCTGTTTCATCCATACCGATCAGTATTTTCTGGTTTTTCCCTAGGCTAAGCTTTTTGAAATATTTAGCCGTTATCTGAGTGTTTCAGCGAGTGAGTGGATTCCTTTATTTGATTTGAATTTCATGTAACGTAAATTCATTTCTTTGTAATTAATAAATTCACAGTTCTTTTCTTGAGCTTTGTTAAAGTTGTTAACTGTGTTTAATTAGTCCACTCTGTTATTTAATACAGTTTGCTACTCTGCGTTAGCACAACTTTTGAATTAAATCACGGCCGGTACTTAGGCCAGCTTTGACATCACTTTTAAATCCGTTGTGCTAGCTGGGAGTTGGCTCAGCCAAGAGCCTGTTGTTATTATTATTATAATTTTTTTTTGATTGTTGGGGGGGGAGAAGAAACTTTCTCGTAGGCCAACGGTACAATATTGCAGCTCAATAGAGTACTCTGTCTAGTTCTCTCCTGCGTGCCGTTGAGGAAGTTTGTAATTCTCGACCCTAGAGAATTGACATAGCACACTTAGCTATACATTGTATACCAGTTATACAATAATTCATTATTCTTGGGAATACTTAAATTTCCCCTGACATCTGGCGACACGCCAGAGTAAAAATCTCAATTTCCCCTGACATCTGGCGACACGCCAGGATAAACTCTCATTTCCCCCTGACAGTGGTGGGTCATCGGCAGCTTCCAGAGCCTTTGCCGCTGCTGTGTGGAGTCGCAGGGTGCTGCACTGGGCTTGGGGGGACCGATAGATGTTGGGATGCGGCAGGGAAGGATGGAGGAAACCCCGGTCGTGTGTGTTGCCGACATCAGGGACCCCTGCATCCTGGGCTTGGATTGACTGGTGTTTTGCCGATGCTTGGTTGACTTCCATGCAGTGCAGATCCAGCTAGGAGGAAGGGGTGTTCCACTGAGGGCCATGGAGCATGTAAGTCTACTAGTGATGATCAGACGGACTACAACTGTCCTCCCTGAGTCAGAGATGCTTCTGCTCTGCATGATCAGTGGTGCGCTGCAAGCTGGTCTGGGTTTGGTGGAGCACAGGAGCCATGGCATGATATAAAGGGGAGTGATGGTGGGCAGGACTTTAGTTGACTTGTCATCATAGCCAACTTCTCTCTTCATACTGAGATGATACAACCAGGCCCATTTGTGGGGTTTTGCCAAGAAGTCGATCAGGAGCCACCAAGCAGTTCACGCAAGAAGAGTATGGATAAGCCCCAGGAAGAAGTACTTGACCAATTGTGGGATCTGTTTGCCAGGAGTGCCCAGTTTTTGGAGAAACCACAGATGGAACAGCTGAAAAGGCTCTTGATGGAGTATGCTGATGAACTCTCCACAGGAGATCTGGACCTGGTAAGTATATGTGGAGTGAAGTCAAGGACCTGCTAGACACTGGAAATGAAAGGAGGGACCAGGAGAGTGACAGAGTCATAGACATCACTGGCTATTCAAGTTTCATGCCGCGGGCATGGAGGCAGTCAGCCTTGTTTGATGCTTAAAACACCACTGTTAGAAGGGACAAATGAGCAGATGGTTCGGAAGCAGAGGGTGCTCTGGACTCTGTGGAACCAAGGTAGCAGAGGCGACGGCAACGACCAGCTTGTCTGGAAGATTATCCTGCGTATACGTATATACGAAATGCTACCCAAAAGTTCAGAGAATTTGACTATGAAAGGAAAATTGCCGACACTAACTTCTACTTTCCACCATCTCCTTCGAAGTAGTCTCATTGGGCATGCAGACAGTGATCCCAGTGGCATGCATCTCTGGATGTCCTCAAATAAAAGAACAACGACTGGGTTCTCCACTACGACAATGCACCCACCCAATACATCATTCGTCGTTATGCAGTTCCTGGCTTCCCAAAACTTAACAGTCATTCTCGATCCCTCCTACTCGCATGGTCTCGCCCGCTGGACTTTTTCCAGTTCCCAAAGATTAAGTTTCGGCTGAAAGAACTTCGTTTTGGCACGAGTGAGCAGATCCAGGCAGAACTGGAGGAGGTGCTTAACACAGTCACTTGTGGACTTCCAGGGATACATGGAATCTTGGAAAACCCGCTGGGATCGCTGTATACGCCCAAGAGGACTACTTTGAAGGAGACGGTGGAAACCAGGAGTTAAAGTTAGTAATTTCTCTTCCATGGGCAAATTTCCCTAACTTTTGGGTAGCACCTAGCAGGTGGAATTGGGAGGTTGCATCAGGGATGACACAGTTTTGAGGGAGGGGCAGTGTTATGCCAGGGCGTTAGGTTAGTGGTTTATAACAGGAGATGTAAGTAACATTGTAGATATTGTTATATAATAATCTACCATATTTGTCTTTCACTCCCCGACTAGCTTCTTTAACACCCCGTCTATATCTCTTTGCCTCTTTCCAGATTTTCTTACATTCTCTCCACTTTACACTCAAATTCCTTCCAAATTCCTCATCCTCTCTCTTCTTACTCTCTCTCTTGCTAATCTTTTCACTTATCTCTCCCTCTCCACATTTAACTCTCTCTTCCGTTTCTCAACTTCTTCCATGCCTCTGCTTTCCATCCACTCACTATTTGCTTTCCTCTTTTGCATCACAGCTTGCCTTACCTCCTCGCACCCCCTGTCGTCTTCTCTTCACCCCATACACCACTTCACATGCTGCACAGATTTCTTTTGTGAAAATCTTGCACACACACCTTCCACTTCCCCCATCTGCTCCAAATCATATTTTCCCAATCGCTCCTCCACTTCTCGCTTATTTTCTGCCTTTTTTCTATCTTCTTGAAACCTTTCTACCCTCCTTGTATGGACTACTTCCTCCTGTCCTTCCCTCCTTCTATTCCTCCATTGCACTCGATCCTTGATTTCACCTCCACCAAGTGGTGGTCAAAAAGTTCCCTCTCCCAACCTCTGCAAGCTCTTTCATCCATTACACACCTTCTCTTTCTGTCATCCACACACGCATAATCAGTCATTGCCTTTCGTTCATTCAGTTAATCACCAACCATTCCCATCGTTCACCACGCATACCTGTGGATTATTTTGTGCTTAAAGAGGGTATTGGCTACAACCAACCCCCTCCCCGCACAAATGTCCACTAGAGCATTGCCACTCACATCCATTTCTGCAGGCACACTCCACTCTCAAACTACTCCATCCACCTTCACATTCCCTACTTTTCCATTGATACCTTCAATCAAAAACACACTCTCATTCCTCTCAAACTTTTTCACGTACGCTTCCACTTAGCTTGCATGATCTTGTGTTGGTGCATACACTCACACAAAACTGACCACGTTTGTTTTCCCACCCTCAGTTTTACCCACACAATCACTGAACCAACTGCTCCATACTCTCTTATATTTTCCTTCCGTTTCTTGCACACAACAATACATGCGTCTTCTTTTTCCCTCTCAATCTTACCTACTCCCGCGCATATACCCCATCCATACTCCCATTCTCTCACAGTTTCACCACCATTTAGCCCCAGTTAATCCACATATGTCTACTTTTCATCCTCAAGTACCTGTACAGTCTCTCTCTCTCTTTCACCTCATCATTTGCATCCCTTACATTCCATGTCGCAATCCGTACCATGTCCTTTGTCCGGTCCTTGGTCGTCACCTGTTGGTCTGTCCTGATCCGAGGCTTCTTGTTTGTATTTTTAGTTAGCTGTTTTCCGGGGAGGAGCACTAACCCTCGGCCAACCCACTTGCTGACACGTAGGGAACACGTGATGGTTGGTTATAAGGTTACCACCAAGCATATTAAATGATTTCCCGGTCCAATCTTGTGCTCTAGGACTGTCACTGCCCACTCCTGGTGCCACTCACGCCATACATTTAGTACCGTAGCATTAGTAGTGGTATTTGTGGCAAAAGAAGTAGTAACAGTAGCAGTAGCAGTATCAATTTCATTTTTTAAATTTTTAGGTAGGCTTCTGTTTCGACTGTACAAACAAATGAACATCATCTGGTGGAGGGAGTGGTGTGAGGTGCTAATGGTGGGTGTGCGAGAGACTTGACGGTACGGGATGGAGACAGTGAAGCCTTTAGCACAGCACTAACAGTATCCCCAGCACAGCACCCACCACCTTAAGAGCAACAATTAACTCTTAGTACAGCAATTATGGCGCCTTCACTACATCTAGATTGGTGTGTCCTGGTTTTTTTTTTTTTTTTAGCATTACTCATTGTCTGGTCATCTGTGGTGATGCATCCTTGAGGTTTCATCGCCACCTTCATCTGACTCTCCGTCTGCTGGGACGAGAGGAAACACTCCTCTGGGAGGGGTGAAGTGGGTGTGGCAGGTAGAGTGAGTGGGTTATGGAACTGCAGAACATGTGGAAATTGGCCGG
>JAGKTI010029742.1:0-12582 GCA_018397915.1 Birgus latro
CCAGATGTCAGGGGAAAATGAGAGTTTACTCTGGCGTGTCGCCAGATGTCAGGGGAAATTTAAGTATTCCCAAGAAATAATGAAATATTGTATAATTAGTATACAATGTATAGCTAAGTGTGCTATGTCAATTCTCTAGGGTCGAGAATTACAGACTTCCTCAACAGCACGCAGCAGAGACTAGACTCTCTATTGGGCTGCAATATTGTACCGTTGGCCTACGAGAAAGTTTCTTCTCCCCCCCCAACAATTAAAAAAAATGATAATAATAATAATAACAGGCTCTTGGCTGAGCCAAACTCCTAGCTAGCACAATGGATTTAAGGAGTGATGCCAAAGCTGGCCTAAGTACCGGCCGTGATTTAATTCAAAAGTTGTGCTAACGCAGAGTAGCAAAACTGTATTAAATGAGTGGAGTAATCAAACACAGTTAATATACTTTAACAAAGCTCAAGAAAAGAGCTGTAAATTTATTAATTACAAACAAATGAATTTACATTACATGAAATTGAAATCAAATGAAAGAAATGCACCCACTCACTCAGACACTCAGATAACGGCTAAATATTTCAAAAAGCTTAGCCTAGGAAAAAACCAGAAAATACTGATCGGTATGGATGAGACTGTACTGTAGTCGATCACCAACAGGGTGGGAGCTCGGGAAGACACACTGATTCAAGCCGAGATCTGAAATAAAGAATTCACTCGAGCCTCTAGAGGCGTACAACCCAACTCGTTCCGTGACTAAGAACAGACTGATTTGAATACGCGACGCTGCGAGGGTGGGAGCTCGCGCACATGCGCGATGAGCCCGGAGCAAAGCCCGACAACATAAAATTATCGTGCATATTAATTTGCTCCTCACAAAATCACTGGATGTCACGATTTAACTAACGTGATTTTACAATGTAGAAAATTCGTGACAGTAGTCCATGTACTGTTTGTAACAGATGACTTTTTCACAGTCTATCAAATATTCCCTTTTCCTTCTAAGAAAGATGACTCATTAGTCACCATCAACATCAAAACAGAAGTCATCATGGTTTCCGAGAAACAGGACGCCGTAGCTTTCAATAGTGACACAGGAATGGAACACAAATGTCGCACATCATTACATGCATTTTATCTTTGTCCTGCGTACATCTTCACTTTTCAGCCAGCTGAGACAGTCCCTTGTGAAATGGCTATCATAAATAATCATGACATCCTTCATCATTGCAACTTCACATTTGCGCCAGATAAACTCATTCATCTTCAACGCATTGGACATTCACAGTTCTTCTACTTCACTCAAAATACATCAGTTTTTGTGACTTGCCCAGATACATCTCCAGCCCATACATCAGCATCTGGTTTATACATCTCACCAGATTACTGTGCAGTCCTGACACCTACATTATCCACCTTGCCCACTAAAAACCGTCATACCATTCTCAACCACACACACAAGTACTTCCAGCCATTACCTAGAATGAACTTAAATGCAAGCTCACACATTAAGTTGACTTCACCCAAGTATGGAACCATGCAACTAATAAATCAGACAATACAACCTTGGGAAGAATACAGTAGGATTATGTTTAACCCATATTTTGTATACAGCCCAGCTCCAGCCATCTTTGTGATTTTCTCCATCATATTTGTTGTATTACTTTTGGCCATGAACAGGATAGAAGCGAGAATTGCTAACCTTGAATCAGTGTTTAAGAACTGTTCTGTACAAGTGAGACAAACTGTGTAAATAGTGTATATACTGTATTGTACATATATGTTTTATATTGAATAACGAAATATGGGTTACACATAATATAGGCTTACTTTAATTATACTATTATATCTCATTTATATATGAATACATACAGCAAGTCCTTCTCATATATATTGTATAACTGACTACAGTAGACTTTCCATTGTATTATTTTTAATATTACTATTATACAGTATATGTACAATTCTATAACTACAATGACTACATTATCCCAATTATGTAATTTTTACAGTATTATGTACTTCACTTAATTGACTTACAAGTTGATTGTAATATGTATTAATATATCAAGGACAATATTTCCTGTCGTTGGTACGACAGCGGGCGTGATCGAGTGATATATAGGTATTATATAGGCGTTAGTATATATCTCATAGCACAATGTACAGGATGTAGTGTCTGATTTCACATGATATCCGTACACATTGTCTGTTGTCCCAGACTATCAAGAATCCTAACATATGATGTTTCTCAAAATATCCTCATAGTTCAAACAACCAAGAAACTCATGATGTATTCAAACACGTGGAGATCGATTAGGCACTACTACCTTACCTAAACATCCTTTCCCACCTGTATATAATTGGCAGAGAGAAGCCCTTCACATCAGAGGGAAGGGGATAGGGAATGCCCGAGCACAATTAGGGCAGAGTAAGGAGAAAGGCCGTCACGCTAAGATCGCTTGTAAATCACTATCAAGATAACTGTACAATAAAACTCAGTAACCCAAAAATGCTGTAACTCACCGTCGTTGATAATAGGTCTCACGAGTTTATTCTGGTTGTATTAAATAACCCATCATCAACTTCCCAACAAGTACCTCCGACCATGCTACTGGCTTGGTTACTGCAAACAGGTGAATTGCCCAGTGTTGGGGGGAGGGGGGTTAGGTGGGTCCAGGCAGTATCCCCGCTTGACAGCAGGTAGAGGAAGGCCTCCCACATATGCCTACCAAAAATCACTAGTGAATGTTGAAAAATGTGCACACAATGGGCCTTGCAACTGTGTGACGTACGATGCACGTCGTTGGGTCTGTCTGCGGAAAAAAAGCAGCGACGTGCATCGTACGTCGGTGGGACTCGGCGGGTTAAACTGTTTCTTGTCCCAGTGAGGATTCATACCCACTTCCACTGGCACAGTAAACCACCTCTCTACCGACATGGTGAAAATAAATATATGCAGTCACAGTAAAAAAAAAGAAAATCAGAACAGTTGATACTGCAGACCTGTTCACTGAACCTCTTCAACGTATAATTTATAGAATGGTAAAGTAGTAATTTCAATGTTACTTATTATATTTGTTTATTAGGACTTGATTTTCGTATCCGATGCCCTCCCTGTCTTCCTCCCCCTCCCCCCTCACTCCCCTCCTCTCAGTAGGCAAAATAAGCATCTGCCGACTTAACTGAACAAAATGCCGTTTAACTGAACAAAATGCCGTTTGTGATCTTCCAGTTTTTTCTTGCAGTTCCATGATGTTTGAACCCTGAACGAAGGAAGGTCTTGCGAAAACCCAGTTCTTATGTATGGAGTCTATTGTCCTTTATCTTATCCCTGCTGCATGAGGTCACCTTGATGTGGTGACGGGACTTGAAGCGTGGTAGGCAGTGTCACCGACTTTGGAGGCATGCCTACCTTTGTAGGGTTTGGCATTTATCGGCCTCGTGGACCAAGCACCCCCTACATCACTGGTGGAGGAGGCATGCTGGCGATGTTACTCACTGCCCATTTGTCATCTATGGCGGGGCCGTTGTCTCCCCATGTGTTTGCCGTGCGTGGCGTCCCATAATGCAGGGAGACGGGAGTCCTGGGGGTTGAGTGATGCTGCACGATGCACCCTGCAGCTATCCATTCACCTCTTTGGTCTCTTATTCTGGCTATACAGGCGGCCTGGTTGGGCCTGATCAGGCCATCTAGCTGGCCATGCACTGGCTAGTGTCATGTAGGCACTGGGGAGCCTGGTGGCCCCTATCGTCCTGGGGTCACCTCTGCCCCGGCCCCCAAGTGGTTACCTGCGTATACTCCCCTGCTACCCATGAGGGGTCCTGTGGCGTACGGCCTCCCCTTGTTGAGCTACGCAGTGGGTGGGGGTGGGGGAATGAAGTTTATAAGTTTAATGTTATGGCTGGTATTAATGTGCAACGGCCTGCCTCTCTCCTAGACCTCAGCACGTCCAAGGCTTCTTCTCAGCCTTCATATATTGCCATTCTAGAGCCGTTTCATGTTCCACGTGGTTTCACGGGGGATTCGGCCTCCCCTGCCTTGCCTCCCCGGTCTGGTGGCAGGGCCCGCAGGTGGAGGTCAAGGAGTGTATCCCGCCCTCATTGCCCTCACGTTAAAGATTTGGATACTCTTTTGATTGCTCCTCTTTCTGCACCTTTTGTCAAGTTCATAGTCATTCGTGACCCTTCTGAGGTAGACCTCAGAAAGTGATATTTTTCAAACCCATCGAGAATGGTCGCTGCTTGTGGTGTGGCCTCTAAAGTTGTTCCACAGGCTCATGGCAGTTTGCTGGTGGAGGTGTCTGACCCCTCTCAGAGTGCGCCTGTTCTATCTTTATCCATGCTTTCTTTTCAGTCAGTTAAATGCTCCCCTCATGCTTCATTGAATCATTCTTGTGGCGTTGTCTTTGCTAAGGAACTACTGATTTATGATGAGGCATGCCTTGTTGAAGAGTTGTCTGCCCAGAATGTAATAAAGGTTGAGAGGAGTAAGAAGATAAATCGTGACCTTGTGCCACCTCCATCCTTGATTGTGACTTTTGATTCACTGAGCCTCCCTGCTGTTCTTAACGCTGCATGGTACTGGTAAAGAGCTAGGCCCTACAGTATGTCCCTATGCCTCGTAGATCTTTCCACCGTCAGTCAAATTGACCAAACTTGCAGGCACCATGCTCTGGGCCTTACACCAGTCTGCGCATCACGTGGTTTAGAAGTTCATGAGGGTGTGGAATGAACTGGTCCTGTATATTGTGTCAATCGTGGTGGTGAGCACACTGCTTCTTCTAAATCTTGTGATCGTTACAAAATGGAACATGAAATATTGTCTTTCAGAGCCACAGAGAGGCCGAGTTTTAGCACAGATAAGGACAGTGTCCTGGTGTATCCTCTGCTTCTATTCTTTCTAGGTCAAATCCTGATGTGCGTTGTCATAGGGCTGCTGCTCCTCTCACTGACCTTTCTTCTTGTCCCCTTGTCCGATATCGGACGTCCTACTACTCCTCATGGTCTCCCAGAGACTCCAGGTACCTTTGCAGTCTGCATCTTGTCCGGCTGTTGCTCCTGTACCGGTTGATAATCCTTTACTGGCTGCTTCTCCTATACCAGCTGATACTCTTGAATTGGTTGCTATTTCCGTATTGGCTGCTGCCCCTGTAGCATCTGCTCACTTTGATACTGGTATTCAGTCTTCCCTACAGTGTACCTCTACAGTTTCTAGTGTGTCCTCAAGTTCTTGTGTTGAGATGGAGGTTGCGTCTGCCAACCTCAAACGGGTGAGGAATGAGGAGTCTTTGGGTGATTCCCCTCCTTCTAAGGTTCAAACTTCTGTGCCACATGAGTATTCTGAAGGGCCTCTTTGCTCAGCAACCCGGACAGTGGTGACGTCTAAGTCAGTGGGTGTTCCTGATGGTCTTTCTAGGGTGTGGCGGGGTCTGGGTCTCTAGATATTTAAAGGGCTCAGTCACTTGCTTCCTCTGATCCGTCACCCAGCAGCCGACCTATGGTTGATTTGGCTGGGGAGTCTCCGGTTGGCCACGAGGTGCCAGGTGGACCCCCACGTGGGGGTGCGGACTGGGCAAGTGGGTCTTCCAGGAAGGTCTCTGTGCCTTGGGCTCATTCTGGCGATCGGTGGGACGTGTCTTGGGGTAAGGGTGCTTTCACCCATGGAAACTAAATCTTCATTGTCTTCTCGGTTGGTAAGGCAGAGCTCCACGACTAGGAAGAAGGGCTTACACACCCTTCCCAGGGAGGATGCTACATAGCCTTGGTGTTTCTCATTTCATATTGTTTAGTATTAATCAGTATGGCTCATTCAGTACCAGTTTGTCTTCAGTGGAATTGTAGAGGTGCCATGGCAAGTTTGCAGGAATTGGAGTTATTACTTTCTGTTCTGAGCCAACTCTGTGTCTGTCTCCAGGAGACAGTGGTGGGGGACAGACAGTTCCCTTCTATCACGTGGTATGAGGTCTTCCATGCATCTCCTCCATTTTGTGCTGATCTGATATCCCCTTTATTTCCTTTGTGAAACAGTCTCCCCTTCACGTTCTAGCAGTACAGATGCACATTAGGAGGTGTTATACCATCTGTTGTCTGTACCTTCCACCTTCCGTCCTGTTATGCTTGCTGCTCTGGACACCCTTCTCAATCAACTTTCATCCCCTTTTTTACTCCTTTGTGAACTTAATGGCCGCCATCCTTTGTGGGGTGATGCACTTTGAAATCCCAGGGATGATTTTCTTGCCTCTTTGGTTGGGAATTTAGATCCGGTTGTCCTAAAAGATTGGAGGCCGACCCATTTTCATGTTCAGACTAGCACATTTTCTGTCACTGACCTCACCATCTCCTCCTCTGATTGTGCCCTTGATTTTTCTTAGGAGGTTTTGGGTGATCTGCATGGTAGTGACCATTATCCCGCATTGGTCCAGTCTACTCCCTCTGTTCCTGCAGCTCATATGCCTCGCTGGTATGTGGATAGGGCTGATTGGTCTCTCTTTGAGGAACTATATGTATTTGCCTACAAGGTTACTGATTTTTCAACTATCGATGATGGCGAACGTGATTTTAGTAAGACTCTTTTCTCAGCAGGGGTTCATTCCATCCCATGGACTTCTGGTGTTTTTTCCCAGAGACCTGTGCCATGGTGGAATGATGACTGCTCTATAGCAAAAGGAGCTTACAAAGCGGCTGCCAGTCTGTATTTTGTCAATCGTAATGTTGTTTTTCTAAACATCCAGTTTCACAAAGCACGTGCTCACTATAGATGGGTCATGAAGAATGCTCGCCATAACTAGTGGAGGTCTTATGTTTCTACAGTTACATTCTCTACTCCTATGCCTATGGTGTGGAAAAAGGTGCGCAAGATTTCTGGCAGGTTTTCGCCACCCTTCCCACCTGTGTTGCGACTTCACGGAAATCTTGTGCCTGCACCAGATGCAGTAGTCTCTGCTCTTGTGAATCAGTTTTGTGCTGTCTCAAAAAAATATCCTTCTAAGCTATGTTCTAGCTTTCGTAGGAATTAGGAGAGGCTGGGTCTTGGCTTTTGCTCCTGTGGTGGAGAGCTTCATAACTTAGACTTCAGCCTCCGTGAGCTGCATGCTGCCGTCTCGGAGTGTGGTGACACTGCTCCTGGGCCTGACGACATTCCATATGCTCTAGACTTCAGCCTTCGTGAGCTGCATGCTGCCGTCTCGGAGTATGGTGACACTGCTCCTGGGCCTGAAGACATTGCATACACTCTGCTTAGTCATCTGCTGACTGACTCTATACAGTTTTTATTGGACCTTTTTAACAGGGTTTGGAGTGAGGGTTTTATTCCTAAGAGTTGGAAATTGGGTATTGTCCTCCCCATTGCCAAGCCATGTAAGGACCATTCACTTGTCTCTAACAGCATGTGCAAGCTGTTTGAAAAGATGGTCAGTGTCAGGCTTGTGTGTTTCTGGAGAAGGGTTGCTTTCTCTCTCCTGCGCAGAGTGGCTTCCGTAAATTGCAGTTTACTTCGGACAATCTTATCAGGCTCTAAGCATCAATCTGTGAAGGTTTTGCCTCTAAGCAACATTTTGTGGCTGTGTCCTTTGACCTTGAGAAGGCTTATGACACAGCCTGGCACCATGGCATCCTCCAACAACCTCAAGCCTTTGGTTTACATGGTCGCCTGCCTGTTGTTCTTGGAGACTTCTTGACTGATTGTGTGTTTCGAGTCCGTGTGAGTTCTACCCTCTCTGCGCCACTGTGCTAGGAGGAAGGTATACCACAGGGGAGTGTCCTAAGTTTTTCCCTGTTTGTGGTGGCCATCAATGGTATTCTCGACACTGTGCCAGCTGGGATATCCTCATCCCTTTATGTGGATGACTTAGCTATATGGTTTTCTGGCTCCTGTATGTCCGCTATTGAGCGGCGCATGCAACTTGCCTTGGACAAGATTTCTGCCTGGGCCACTTCCAGGAGTTTTCAGTTTTCCCCTTCTAAGACTGTGGCTATGCACTTTTATGCGATGAGAGGGGTGCACCCGAATCCTGATCTCCAACTTTGTGCCAGAAAACTCCGTTGTGTAGCAGAGACGAAATTCTTGGGCCTAAAGTTTGACTGCTATTTGACTTGGGTTTCACACTTGGCATCATGTATGAAGGCTCTCAGTCGATTGAGGGTTCTGTCCCATACCTTTTGGGGTGCTGATTGGAGGACACTTTGCATTTGTTTTAAGTTTTTGTAATTTTCCATGCTGTCATATCGCTTCGAGGTCTCCTCTGCCACAGAGTCCAGACAAAAAACTCTAGATGCTGTCTTATCATGCTGGTCTTCACCTTGCAACTGAAGCTTTTCGGTCATCTCTGATTCCTGCTTGTTGGTGGAAGCTGGTGTGCCTCTGTTAGATCTACTGCGTCAGTTTGTTGCAGCACTGTGTTGGTTCCAGATTCGTCACCTTCGAGACTCACTTGTCTGTGAGCATGTGATGCAGCAGTCTTGTTTTTTGTATTATAGTAGACAGCCTCTCATGCCTCGTCCATTTGGCTATAGGGTTCGGGATATCGTGGAGGAGTTTAGTTTGTCAGCAGTACAGGTCAGTCCTGTTCAGAACCTGGTGGTTGCGCAATGGATCTTGCTCAAGGTAACTCTCTGCATGTTTTTTGCAGGCTCAAATGATCCTGTCACTCCCCAGTCTCTTTTACAGTTATTTTTAGACCATTATTCTAGTCATGGTTGTTCTGTGTTTGTGCATACTGATGGCTCTAAGTCCTCCTCTGGTTTTGGTTTTGGAGTGGTGTTCCTAATTTTAGCCGTGGAGGTAGTCTTCCTTTGGCTGCCTAAGTTTTTACTGCAGAGTTGTCAGCCATCGTTCCAGCCCTGAAGTTGGTGTTTGTTCGCCACGGCAATTGTTTTACCATTTTTACCGACTCTCAAGGGGCACTTTTGGCTCTGGACTCTATTAACTCTTCCCATTCTATAGTTTTAGCTATTTTGGAGTGGCTGTTCCTCATTCGTCGTCAGGGGAAGAGAGTGGATTTCTGCTGGGTTCCACAGATGTTGGTGTCATGGATAATGGAAGGGTAGATGCACTAGCTAAGGCTGCAGCTTTGCGACCTGTGTGTGCTCCTTATCCTCTACCTGCTACTGATTTATTTGCTTCACTATTGTCTTCTGTTCGTGCTTTTTGGCAGTTGCGGTAGGATAGCGTTACTGTCGACAGGCTAAAGGAAATCACCAAGTTCATCTCTCAGAGAGTTTGACCTACAATGTCTCGTAAGTTGCTGTTCTGGCTCGCCTTCGCATTGGACATACAAAGCTCACACATGAGTTCCTCATGTGTGGAGGCGTGCAGCCATTCTGTGATGACTCTTTGGTTCCCCTTTCTGTCAGGCACTTGCTGGTTGAGTGTCCCGTTTGGGCGACTTATGTCGGAGGATGCTATTGAGGCACCGAGGTGAGGGTGGTGTTTACTGTTTCTCTTCGATGCTTGGAAGAAACGCTGGTACCCCTGGAGACGATGTGATTTTATTTCTGAACGAGGTACTCCTCCTTCACCTTTTATGACTGTGTGGTTTTTACTTTGATTCTAACTTTTAATATGGAGTTTTGCTTTTTAATGTTTTTATGTTTCTACTGCCTATATTTTTGCTTATACGACAACATATAACCTTGTTGCAGTGCTATCTGTTCTGTCAGTCAATCAATCAATCCTTTAACTTAGCCTAGTCAGGAATTCAGTCCTTTTACAGCTTATTCCACGTAGCGCAGTTGCAGAATAAAACAATATTTCACCCTTAAGTCCGTTCCATGCACTTTTTTTGTGACTAGCATCATATTCAAGTGTTCATCTATTGTTAGAAGTCAGTATTCAGGATGGAGAGATTTCAGTTTTAGCCCAAGTTAGAGTAAGAAGGGTAAAGTGGAAGGTTTCTTGTAATCCACACTTAGTTTACGTCCATGGTTTAGATATTCGAGCATATTCACGGCCGATTTGGTGTCGTAACTTTGATTTCTTTTTCTAGGAAGAATAAGAGATATGACAAGACTGTTCCTTTCCGTGTGCTTCCTGAAGAAACAGTTACAACCTACGGCAATTTTTCCTCTAGTAACTAAGATTTGCTTTTTTTGTAGGATTAATTCTGCAGACTTTTTTCCTTTACCTTCTTGCAAAAACAAATATAAACTACGACAAGGAGGCGATAGCAAGCTTGTTTGAAGATCCTACACAGGATGAGCCTGGGACTGCAAGAGCAACAGCAATAACACCAACACTCTTTTGACTTTAGCTTGGCCCAAAATTCTTCTCTTCCTACCTTAATTGTTGAGTTGCAACAATAGATTAACATTAAGATATGATGCCAGTCATGAAGCAGTGCCAAGGAAAGATCACAGAACCATACTCTTTTTGTCTTAATCTGTCACTGAGCCATATGAAAGAGGTTGCGAGGGAAGAAACTTGGGCCACGTTAAGATGAAAGATTTGTAGTTCGGTAAGTACAGGAAGAAGAAAGGAATTAAACTAAGAAAAGTAAACACTTCTTTGGGCTCTCCCTCAAACATGATAATATTAGCCCAAAATTGCTTTTGAGCATTTTATGTTATAGGCATAGTCCAGCATGGCAGCAATTTTCATTAACTAACCACGGGATAGTATAAGTAAGTAAAATCTAGCAGGATTGTTGTTCTGCTGAATTTTATGGAGCATATTTCAGAGACAAACACTTGGAGGGAAATACACACAGCGCAATAAGCTTACTAACAAATGTGTTTGCCGACTGAATGACCTGCATGGTACCACGGACATTTTCAAAGTGGCGTTGATAAAATGACTGTGGGAAGCAGAGATATAAATAGGATCAAGTGAACATTTGGTGGACAGTGGAGTTGAGACAGTAGAGGATTTCGGCACTGTCAACGTTATTTCCACATGATATTTTTCAATTTCAAACGCGATTTGTGCTAAAACAACCCAATTTATTAGTGTCGACATTTTCAACTACCTTGTAGTCCCCAAACTCGCAAGTGGTCAACTGACTACGTCTGTTGAGTTACTTTAGCTCTGTCAGTGTAAACAGTGCTCTTCTTAGCAAAAGAGTGCATCAGATTATCATTAATTACACAAAAAGCTCACGTGCAATAAAGTGCAACATCTATACAATATACTGGAAATACAGACAGCAATGATTCGAATTGATTCATTACTAAACAGTCTAATTTCTGTTCTGCTCTGAGGTTTATTTCTCTTCAGACTGTGGAATCTGGGGTGTACCGTGAGCTTGCTGACCTGTTTGACACAGAGCGAGTGACCACCTCCACGTATAGCAACTTGGTGGCAGACATGAACAGGATGGCGAGGCCTGGAACTCATGTCGTCTTTGATGTCGATATCAACTTATGGAATTTCATGGCTTCAGATTTCTCTCTGACAGGTTTGGACTCACTGCACCCATGTTCAGGGGCGTAGCCAGAAAATTCACAAGGGGGGACGGGAGAAAGATGTCTATAGGTTCTTGAAAAGGTATTGGGAGGCGAGCTAAGCCGGCCTCCACAGCTGGGGAGCCTGGGGGGGCTCACAGCGTCCCCCCCCCAGGAAAATTTTTGAAAATTTACTTTTAGGGACTTTCTGAGGCCTATGAAAGTATGTCTTGGAATAGTTAGATCAGCGGTTCCCAACTGGGGGTCCATGGAAGGATTTCAAGAGGTCCATTGGGATTCTATATATTTTTACATTTTTATTCTACTGGAAATAAGAGACATGTAGTCCCTGTATGTCTCCTGTTTTCATGAACATGCAGTGTAAGCAGCATTGCAATGCATGGGGTGTAATCGATGTATATATATATATATTTTTTTGTGTCCGACTCTTGGGATAGGCTTCACAGCCTGCTATCAAGGCCCAGTAGTCCTCCTACATACCATACACCTCTACATGTCACCATTTCGGCGCTAACACCCACCGTCCATATTGAATATATGCTATAGTGGTACAAACTTAAAGTGGCGCGTTGGGTGGGGCTGGACCCTGTGTACAGTGTTGCTAAGTTTCCCAAAACCGCGATGTGAGACGGCTGTTATATTTGTAAAAGGCATCGCAAATAAGGTAAACACATATGAATACAATTTTAACGTATGTATTATAATATATGGAAGAACAGAAAACTTATTATGCATAAAATATTTACATGGCAATACAGAAACGTGGCATAAATATTTTACAGCGTTGCTAAAAAAATGTTGTCACTTTTATCTGCTTTTGCCGTAGTTCTGAGGTGGGTAATAATGTCACAATTATGATTATAAGATAATGTGCAGGAATATAAGTAAAAATATTCCAATTTCTTAGTAAAAAAAAACATTAAAACCTCGTGACCGGCAACACACAGACCCAGTCTCAGCTGGGGAAAGCTTCCTCGTGTCACACTCATTTGTGACCTTGACACAGACAGAATGACAGCTCAGCCAGCCCACACCTCACAAGACTTTTACTTCCTGGGTGGTGTGGAAATAAAGGAAACTGTACAATATGTACAATATAATGTAAAAGAAAATAGCCCAAAATATATCTTAAAATACCACAGATGTGTGTGTGTGTGTGTGTGTGTGTGTGTGTGTGTGAGAGAGAGAGAGAGA
>JAGKTI010029743.1:0-12582 GCA_018397915.1 Birgus latro
CAGGGGAGAGGCCTCTGGCGCTGACATCAGGTGATCCCACAACATACTAGGTCATGGCACTGTTGCATCAAGGTTAAGAAGAAGAATTAATAGATATAAATAATCCTATTAAACAAACCAACGCACAACATGAGAAACGACACCAGTGTAAGACGTAAACCCTAGCAGGGTATTGTTTTCACTCGGTTTGTCTGTCTTTTTGTTTGTTTGTCTGTCAGTCTGTTTGTCTGTTTACAGCTTCACGCAAAAACTGTTGGTGTGATTTTGACTAAAATTACAGGGATGATGAGCTATGACCTTATGGTCACCTGATTAAATTTGGGGCAAAACTGGGCAAAGGGCCGGGCTGTAGGGCCAAAAAATGTAACAAAATAGAGGACAGGTAAAATGTTTTTTTTTTCCCGCCATAAATCCTTTCAAATTCGTCATATCAGCGTGACACCAAAACCTAAAGGTGTATCTTTCAAATCTGCATCCTATAACATGCCTCATTACATCAGGGGGGTCACCCCCCAGTTAGCAGTAAAGGGGGGGTCAATGCCAGGTTGACCCGGTCTAAAATTTCAAATGGGCAAAAAATCGTAATTTTCGCCCGATTTACTCCAAATCTGATATGTGACATCTTTGACTAGATATCCCATTGTGTTTATACATCACCACTAATATGACTGCAGGGGACGGGTTAGCTGTGCCTTAGCACCGCTTCTTGTAAATGATATAATGATAATTAATATTATTATTATTATTATAGTTATTATTATTATTATTATTATTGTCATAATTGTTATTGTTAATATTATTATTATTATTATTATTATTATTATGATGATGATGATGATGATGATGGTGATTATTGTTATTATCATTACTGTTGTTGTTATTCTTATCACCACTATCGTTGTTGTTGTTACTATTGTTATCATCAACATCATCATTACTATCATTATTGTTATTATCATTAAGCTGCGAGGAGGCGGTGGCTCGATCGGTAGAGAGCTGGCTTGCGGTCCTAGCGGACCCAGGTTCAAATCCTCACTGGGGCAGGGAACAGTTTAAGGATTTGAAGTTCTTTAAATCAAGCTTTACTGATCTACCAGAAGACCCGCCGACATGTCGTAAAAATAACCCCGCTAATACCAATACACCAGTTCTGTATGAGACAGCCCTAGCATGTATTCGATATGGACGGCGGGCGTTAGCGCCGAAGTGGTGACATGTAGAGGTGTATGGTATGTAGGAGGACTGCAGGGCCTTGATAGCAGGCTGTGAAGCCTATGCCCAGAGTCGAACACATAAAAAAAATAAAAAAAATATATATATAAATGGCGAAGCTTATTGCTTTTGTAAGTATTGTACAGAAAGGTACCCTAGGGTAACCCAAGTACTTGTGCCAGATATAAATGACCTTAACCAATTTTTGAAGGTAATATACTCATTTTTGGTGCAAAATTGCTTATTTGAAATAGAAATATCTCAGGACCTAATTGAAACACAGCTATTTGGTTCAAAATCCTATGATAAAAAAGTCTGCTGACACATCTGGCTGAATATTTTGCCATTTAGCCTAGTGGAGAGTACCGAATTCAAATATACTCAGTGTTTTCTTTGTCACATGTTTCAGAAGAAACCACAAAAAGTGTAAAGCTGTAACTCTACAAAATTTTAGCTGTGGTCCCTCTCATTATCTGAGAGGAATATAGTTACAGTTAAGCATACAGTTAGCCAGTTATTGAGACAAATGTAATATGTACCCGTGCGTTCTTCCACACTTTTGTCTTCAGATCTTGTTGATATTACACAAGAAGCTGCCTGAGGTTAATCTAAGTACATGTGCCAAATGTGAATGACCCTGGGCTACTTTTAAAGTCAGAGACTTGTTTATGCTGTCAAAATTTCATATCTTACACACCATAAATAGTTTTGGCGAAGCTTCCTTGATGTGGCTACACAGTAAGTAAATAGGTAACTAATTATTATTATTATTAATATTATTATTAGTAGCAGTAGTATCACCACTACTGTTGTTGTTACTGTTGTCATCATCACAATCATCATCATCATCATTATTATTATTATTATTATTATTATTATTATTATTATTATTATTATGCCGGTAGGATTAGGTTAATGTTTATATCTGGAGATGTGAAAAACATTCTAAAAACTGAGAGTTATGCCATAGGATTAAGTATAACATTTAATATCTTGAAATTTTGGCATGTCTGTTCTGTTAAATTTCTCTCTTATTTTAGAAATTAGTTCTTGCCATTGTTGTTTGTGCGTTGTTAATTTATGTGCATTATTGCTTGGGAAAATGTAGGGAGCTGGCTGGCATGATAGAAGGAAGAAACGTGGGAGTACTGTGTGTGCAAGAAACAAGGTGCAATGGAAACAGGGCATGTGACATCGACGCAGGGTATAAGCTCATCTGCAGCGGAGCAAATGCTCAAGGAAGAAACGGTGTTGGAATCATCTTTGATAAGAAATGGAAAGAGGGGCTGGTGGGTGTGGGAAAGAAAAGTGACTGGAGAATGAGTGTGAAATTGGAACAAGGTGGTTTGGTGCTGAATGTGGTTTGTGCCTATGCGCCACAGAACGGGCGAAGTGAGGGAGAAAAGGAGGAGTTCTGGAGGCATGTGGATGAAATACTGGTCGGGGTTCCAAAAGAAGAAAGAGTTTTCATCGGAGAAAATCTGAATGGCTATGTGGGTAGGGAGAGGGGTGTGTTTTCTCGAGTGCATGGTTGTTTCGGAAGTGGAATGATGAACACAGAAAGAGAGAGCATAATTGACTTCCTTCCGGCAGCAGACATGGCAATTCTAAATACTTTTTTTTTAAGCCTGCAAATCAAATTATCATTTGCAAAAGTGGACTAAGAAAGAGTCAAACTGATTATCTGCTATGTAGAAGGAACTAATTGTGAACTGAAAAGTGAGAGTGTCACGGCACAACATCCGTTGGTAGAGGTGGATTGCGAAGTCATAGGCGTGAGGAAAGGGAAACAACGAGGAACTACAAAAATTAAGCGGTGGAACTTGACAGGGGAAGAGTTTATAGAGCGAGTTTAGAACTAGGATTATGAGAGAAATAAAACCTGAAGAGAATGTAAATGAGAAGTGGGAGAAAAAACGTCAGGATAATTAAGCAAGTGAGGGAAGAACTGCTGGGCAAAACATCTGGAAAAAGCTCCCCACAGGATAAGGAAACATGGTGGTGGAATGAGGAGGTTCAGGGAAGGGTAAAGGAGAAGAAAGAGACGGGGAAGAAATTTGACAGAACTAAGAATGAAGAAGATAAAGAGAAACTAAAAACAACAAATAAAGCAGGCAAAAAAAGGGTAGCAAGAGCAAAAGCAAGAGCAATGAATCAGCTCTACGAGGAATTAGAGACACTGGAAGGACAGAAGATCTTTGCATTAGGAAAAGAAGGAACAAAGTGACAAAAGATCTTACGCATTTAAAGCAGATAAAGGATGGTGGGGGTAGGGTACTAAATGCAGAGGAGGGCATTAAAGGAAGGTGGAAAGAGTTTTTCCGGAAGTTACTGAACGAGGAAACCGAGAGCAGTGTTTTTGGAGATGGGATGCCAAATGAGAAGGAAACACCTGAAATTAATAGGGAGGAAGTCAAAGCAGAACTGAAGAAGATGAAAATGGGAAGACAGGGGGACCAACTGAAATACCAGCAGAGGTATGGAAAAGCGTGGGAGAAGATGGATATCAGGAGAAAATACCAGAGGCCTGGCGAGAAAGTGTGATAGTACCGATTTATAAGGAAAGGGGTGACATTCAGGATTGTGGGAACTATCGGGCTCATAAAGCTGATGTCACAAACAATGAAAATCTGGGAAAGAATAATAGAGAGAAGGTTAAGGGAGGAAACAGATTTTGGGGAACAACAGTTCGGATTCATACCAGTAAAAGGACCAACAGATGCAATCTTTGCAGTGTGTCAAATCCAGGAAAAATTTGGAGAGAAACCGAGAAACGTGCATACGAGACTTGGAAAAAGCGTATGATAGTGTGCCAGGGCAGGAAGTATGGAGTTGTATAAGGGAGAAAGGTGTTTCAGAAAAGCATATGCAACTGGTTAAAGGTATGTATGACCGGACGAAAACTCGGGCCAGAAGTAGTGTTGGTGTGACAGAAGTTTCCAGTTAAAGCTGGGCTACCTCAGGGATCCTCGTTGAGTCTGTATACCTTCGATTTGTTAATGAAAATTTTGGGGAGAGGCATCACTGAAGAGGCTCCATGGGTAATATTGTTTGCAGATGATATTGCGTTGATAAATACCACCGGGGAGGGAGTAGAACGGAAATTGAAGGAGTGGAGATAGCATATGGAGGATAAACGACCTAAAATTAGTAGAAGAAGGCGGAATATCTATGCCTTAACCCGTCCAGTCCCGACCGATTTTTTACCCAACACACCCTCAGAACCCGACCGATTTTCAACTTTTTTTTTTTTTCTCCACTTTTGCTGAGAAACATCGAAAATTCATAGAGAAATCGCCCTCCTGAGCTTATAACAGGTGTCAGTCAGCGTTACGTTTTCCTTCTTTCTCAGGGTACCTGGCTAAAGAAAACGAACTATGGAAGGGTAAACTAACTCAAGCCACCTTAAATTAAATATTTATTATTTATTTGGTACGAATTTATGTGTAGTACAAGTCTTCATTGGTTTTCACACAGTAATATAGGCGATAAAATATTGTTCACTCACCCAAAACCCCAGCATATGGCACCTTCCTTTACGACAGTACCACCTCATCACTGTTTGTTTCTCCCTCTAGCTTCTTTGTTTCTTTGTCTTTCACCTCAGGAATCACTTTCACCGTGAATTTCGTCATTGGAGAGACCGTGGGGCAACATATCTTTACTGGCCAGGTTACTGCTAACAGGTGAATTGCCGAGTATGGGGGGGAGGGAGGGAGGTGGGGTCAGGTGGGGCCAGGCAGTATCCCCGCTTGACAGCAAGTAGAGGAAGGTCTTCCACATACGCCTACCAAAAATCACCCGCGAATCTTGAAAAATGTGCAAACGACGGGCCTTGCAACTGACTGCCGTATGATGCACATCAGTGGGTCTGTCCACGGAAAAAAAGTAATGACGTGCAACGTACGTCGGTGGGACTCGGCGGATTAATGGAGAAGTAGAACAGGGAGCTTTGAGTCTGCCAGGAGAAAAGTTGAAAAGAGTTGGGACATTCAAGTATCAGGGCTCGAATATAACAGCGACAGAGGACTGGATGCAGAAATTAACCATAGGATACAGGCAGGATGGAGAAACTGGAGGGATATGTCAGGAATGTTATGTGATAGAAAAATCAGTGCAAGAGTGAAAGGAAAAGTATATAAAACGGTGGTAAGGCCTGTAATGATATACGGTTCGGAATTTTGGTTCATAAAGAAGTCTCAGGAGAGAAAGCTGGAGATAGCTGAGATGTGGATGCTGAGATGGATGAGTGGGGTCATGAGAATGGCTAAGATCAGGAATGAGAGAATTATGGGAATGATTAAGGTTGTGGAAATCTCAAAGTGCATGAAAGGAGACTACAATGGTACAGACAAGTAATGAGAAGGAATGAGGACTATATGGGTAGAAGAGTGATTGGCATGGAAGCGGAGGGTAGACAGAGAAGGGGTCAGCCGAGGAGACGGTGGACGGACTGTATACAGAGAGATATGAGAGAAGAACATAGCAGGGGATGCATTTGGACACAGAGGATGCATTTGGACACAGAGAAACAGTGACGCTATATAAACATGGGCAAAGCTGTGGAAGAAGAAGATTGTTTGGGAAAATGTGAGTTCTCTCCTAGGCTCTAGAATATGCATCATTGTACGATAAAATGTGAGTTCTCTCCTAGGCTTTGGAGCGTTCTGGACTGTACCAGTAGGTGGAGTCTGGCGGTGGGGGTTTGGGAATAAAGTACCCATTCCACTTGCTGAGAGTTCGTCAGAGAATAACGGACAGAGTGAGTTATGTGCGCAGCAGTTCAATTTAATTAGTGAGCCAGTGGGTAACAGAGTTTAGAGCACAGCATCCAGTCAGTGGCATTTAGTTTGCGCGAGACAGCCAGTCAGAGAGGAGTGATGACAGTCAGTGAAAAGTCTGTGGGTCAGTCAGAGTCAGTGGCGACGGACAGTAATGGAAAGTCCGTGACAGAATTAGTGAGTCAGTAAGAGCTAATCATTGAAGGATAGAGTAGTCAGTCAGAGTCAGTAAGTGAAAGTCAGTCAGTCAGTGAACGGATAGTAAGCAAGCAGTAATCACTGAAGGATGACGGTAGCATGAGAAAGAGCACTCACAGTGTTCTGGAAGTATACCTCAGCTGTGCTTAGAAGGAATAAAACCCTGACACGTTCAACAACCTTTGATCAATTGTTTGGCTTGTTTATGCATCATCCTTGACATATCTACGAACCTTTTAGTGTAACAATTGGTCTCAGGTGTGGGATATATCGTGAGAGATGGAGATGCATGGACAGGCTGTCAATATTATGGACATTTATATGACAGATATACTCACACTGTTGATAGCACATCAAGAAACACAGCAAGAAAAAAAGCAAGATATACCTGCAGTGTTAAGATCACAACAAGAACAAAAGAAATATCAAGCACAACAAAAAGAAGCCTAAGCACAAAACTACACACGACTAAGGAATTTTTTAGTGAACACAGACAGGAGCTTTGCCAGCTACGAGAGAAGCTGCAGGATGAGACCTGGAAACTGAAGCAACAACAAGAGGTGGTATACATCGAGGTACTGAGACTAAGCGACAAGATAAGAGAAGTGAGAGGAGAGGTTTCCTGTATAATGGATGATAAAGTGAAAAGTGAAATACAGGAAGTGCATAAGGGGGTCAAAGTCCTTGAACAGTGTTTGGATGAGGGTCAGCACCCAGCACACCCCTTGGGTGCCAGTGACAGGTTTACAGAAGGGGATGGTGAGACTGAGGGAGTAGCATGCCCAGTGGTTGTCAACACAGGATCAGAGAGGACGTTGGTGCAGCTGGATGTGGTTGGTCAATGACAGTTTCCAAAGACTTTGCAGCAGCTGTGTGGAGTCGCTGGATGCTGTGCAGGGCTTGGAGGACGGGTGGGTGTCGGGATGCAGCAGGGAGGAAAGGAAGAGACCCTGTCCGTTGTATTATTGGGGAACCCTGCATCTTGGGTTTGGACTTGTCACAAATTTCCTAGATCGTAATATTAGTATGGTAGTTCATGACATAGTATTAACATTATAGTAGGAACGTTTGAACAATTTTGAAATCCGTAGAATTTCGCTCAGTCTGTTAACCACTCACTTTTCCACTCATATTTGTAACGAGCTTTCAAAACATTCGTCATTGTTTCCTAAGTGACTGTCTTTATTTAGAGACGGTGTGTTTCACTGAGCGATATTTTTGTGTAATTGTCGTTCCCACGCCCTTGCCTCTCAAACCACTGAGTTAAGCCACGCCGATTTCTCACACTCGTGTCCCGGGCATTTGAATAAGTTAGTCAATTTTGGACAGCCACGGGATTAAGATGTCGTGCGCAGAGCGGAGCGAGTCCCTCATCGTAGCGGCTTCAAGTCTCCAGCAGTTTCGGCGTTTCCTGTATCTCCCCACTGAGTTGGTGATTGGCAGTATTGTGGACGTCAATAGCGACTGCAGCGTTTCGAGTAGTATCCGACAGACGCCCAGTCTTTCGCAGTCTACTGACCAGTATTTTCGTTCTTTGTTTTTCTGGCATGAAGATTACTTAGCTACTCGTTTGAGTGGATGAGTGAGAGTATTCCCTTGCTTGAGATTCTTGTGAAGTCAAATTATTTTATTGTAATTAATAAATTTACAGTTCTTTTGTTTGAGCTCTGTTAAATGTCACAGTCGTGTTTGATTTCACCACATTGTGCTAACTTTCGTTTGCTACCCCGGGTTTGCACAAATTTCTCATATTAATCGGACCTGGTATTTAGGCCACTTCTTTGGTAATAATTCTTAAATCCGTTGGGCCAGCCAGGAGTTAGCAACAGCAAGAACCTTGCTATTATTATTATTATTATTAGTTATTGATTGTCAGGGGTGAGCTCACTTTCTCAGAGGCCAACAGTACGAACAATACAGCATTCTTGAGTGATTAGTCTTTGCTGTGTACTGCTGAAGTTTATAAAATTCTCGTCTTTAGAGAATCGGCGAAGTAAGCCAGCATAAAAGTAAAATTTACTGCTTGATTTCACAAGTCTGTTCTTTGTGTCAATCGACTAATTAATTATTTGCACTTTTCATATTTATATTTCCACTTCTCCCGTGACAGGACTGCCTGGTGTCCTACCACTGCCTACTTGACATCCATTTGATGCAAATGTGGTTAGGAGGAAGGACTGTTCCGCTGAGGACTGTGGAGAATGGAAGTGTACTAGTGTTGACTAAATGGACTACAATAATCCCCTTGAGTCAGAGATGCTGCTGCCCTGCAAGATCTATCACCCGCTGCACACTGTCCTGGGATTGGTGAAGCACAGAAGCCATGGCATGATAGAAGACAGAGTGATGGAGGACCAGGACCTTTGTTAACTCTTCGGCAGTTGTACCCATTGTCATAGACAACTTTTTGCTTCATCCTGGTAAGATACATCGGGAGCACAGTTGTGGGTTTGTGCCTAGACGTTGATCAGGAGCCACCAAGCAGCGCACGCAAGAGGAGTATGGCTGAGCTCCAGGAAGAACTACCTGAACACTTGTGGGATCTGTTTGCCAGGAGTGCCCAGTGCCTGGAGAAGCCACTGATGAAGCAGCTGAGGGGGTTTTTGGTGAAGTGCGCTGATGTATTTTAGACAAGGGATATCATGGACCTAGGAAGTGCACCTGGGGTGGAGCTGTCGAGGACCTGCTGGACACCGGAGATGAAAGAAGGGCCCAGGAGAATAATGAAGTTGACAGTACTGGCAATCAAGGACTTCACGCTGTGAGAGCTAGACAAGCAGTGACAGCAGTGACCTGCTAGACTAAACGTTTTTGCTGTATATACTTGCATATACGAATACAGTAGGTATGATTAGGTGGTTGTGCCAAGGCTGCCGCAGTTTTGAGGAGGGGGCAGTGTTATTCCAGTAGGGTTAAGTTAGTGTTTATATCTGGAGATGTGAGGACAGTTCTAGAATTTGAGTGTTATGCTGTAGGATTAGGTTAACATTTTATATATGAAGGTTTTGGCATGTCTGTTCTGTTTACCTTCTTACTTTAGGAATTAGTTCTTGTCACTATCGTTTGTGCATTGTTAATCTATGTGCATTATTGCTTGGGAAAAATGAGTTTTCTCCAAGGCTGTAGAATATGCAT
Source organism: Birgus latro (assembly GCA_018397915.1). NCBI lineage: Eukaryota > Metazoa > Arthropoda > Malacostraca > Decapoda > Coenobitidae > Birgus > Birgus latro. The sequence continues at coordinate 9,327 of JAGKTI010029743.1, forward strand.
TATTATACGAGAAAATGTGAGTTCTCTCCTAGGGTTTGGAGTGTTCTGGGCTGTACTGGTAGGTGGAGGCTGGCGGTGGGGGTAGGGGGGGTATTTAAAAAGGACCCATTCCACTTGCTGGGAGTTCGTCAGAGAGTAACGGACAGAGTGAGTTATGTGCGCAGCAGTTCAATTTAATTAGTGACCCAGTGAGTAACAGAGTTTAGTGCACAGCATCCAGTCAGTGGCATTTAGTTTGTGCGAGACAGCCAGTCAGAGAGGAGTGATGACAGTCAGAGAACAGTCTGTGAGTCAGTCAGTGGCGGGCGGACAGTGATGGAAAGTCCGTGACAGAGTTAGGGAGTCAGATAGTGTAAGCAAATCAGTGAAGGATGGAGTAGTCCATCAGAGTCAGTAAGCTAGAGTCAGTCAGTCAGTGAACAGGCAGCGAGCGAGTAGTAATCAGTGTAGGACGGAGGTGGCGTCAGAGAGAAAACTGTGTTTTGCAAGTGTACTTCAGCTGTGCCAAAAAGGAATAAAGCCCTGAAACTTTCAACAGCCTTCGATTAACCATCTGACTTGTATATGCATCGTTCTCGACATATCTCCGAACCCTGCAGTGTAACATTATCATTGCCATCACCAGATTAAGTTCTTCAACTTAAGGGAGACGTCCTATAAGGAAGAGATTAAGCAAGCCACTTCGATGATAAATGAAAAATATGTCACTATGTCGCACAAGGGTTAGGGAGATCTAGAAACTGACTCCTCTACTCCCTCCCCCTACTAACCCCTTCCTTCTGTTTGTAAGATTAGTGCTGGACGGTGGAGTCGCCATATCCTTACTCTGCACCAGTAGTGGGAAGTTGCTAGACCTCACACCCACGTCACACTTTAGTACACGCAGGGGATATGTGGGAAGTGTTCTATCCCCTACTCCCAGAAATGAATAAAAATTACGTTCCTGACGGGGATCTAAAAAGAATCACGTACTGTACCCATATCCTTGAACTTTTGACAAATACAATGGTTGAGTGAGAGGAGTGTTTCATTGAGAATTCTACCAAGGAGCCAAACAAGCATAAACGTATATTATGTTGTGGCTCCCTTCTGTTATACTGTAAAGCCTAGATCAATCATTATTTTATACTTCTGCAGCGTTGAACAACATTCCAGTTCATCTGAATACCATGGAAATGTAGTGTAAACGAGCAGCTAACTGCAAAGGCATATTTCATAGTTTCCCTCTGACACAAATGTGTGTCCTCGCTGGATGCAATATGGCCCTAATGGATCTATTCTGTTGTTTTCTACGAGTAAGTACTTCTGTGCTGATACCCTGCCCAGGTAAACTGTTTCGCCTCTGTCTATCAACTGACGTCTTTCCTGCTTACTGGAAGTCTCCTCTCATACACGTACAATCGTCTGCAAAGAAGGGTTACTCTCCCAGTCTACTGCCCATTGCTCAGCTTGTATTTATCATTTCTTTGAGTCCATCCTCAGCAGGAAGAGTTTGAAGCATCTTTTCTTTCATAACCTTTCTGATTACCAGCATGGGTTGGGTCAAGGACATTGCTCTGGGAAATCTTACATTCCTTTAGGATTCATATGAGTCCTCTTTTCAGGATTTCAGTAAAATATCTGCAATTCCACTATGCATCTCAAAAGGCCATCAACAGAGTCTGACACAAATCTTTAATTTCCGAATTGACCTCTGAAGTTTATATTACTCTGTCTATCTCCACCACAAGTTTCCTCCCTGGTCGTTTTATGGCAGCGATTGTAAATGGCCTTTTTTCTTCTAAAGCTATCAATAGTGGTGTTCGCCAAGGGTCTGTGTTTTCATTAACTCTTCCTCCTGTTCATCAGTACCATCTGAGAAGTATGTCTTACTGACTGAGTTTGTATGTATGTGTGGCATGCATATATATGTGTATGTATGCATGTAGCAAAACTGAACCATTACAATCAATCTTCAACAAAACTTTCTGCACTCAACCAATAACGCTTCAGTAGCTGATATTCAGAGATTGTTCAAACTGATGCTCTCCGATGGAGTGTTTTGGCCGCATTTACACGTAATTGTTACTGATATGCTGATTGCAGGGCGGTGAAGTTCTACATACAAAACCTGATTTGGATTTATTAGACGGTAGATGTGTGTGTGTGTGTAACTCACCGGGTCGGTCAGGATCACTTGATGGTAGTGATCGTCAGCTTTTACCCTCCCGCAAGGGAGCTGAGAGCTCATATAGTCCGATCTATGGGCAAGGCTGTGACCTTCACACACACACACACCCATCCCCTTGCTCAAGAGGGACAGTAACCACCCACTTCGTCAGTGAAACTTTTCGCAACCTGAGCGAGGCATGAACTCCCGTCTACCAGATGGCAAGAGAGAACGCTACCACTGCGCCAGTGAGCGGTGTGTGTTTGTGTGTGTGTGTGTGTGTGTGTGTTTATGCAAGGAAGAAGGAACCAAAGGCTACAGGCCTGCATACTGTTCCTTCCAAGAAAAAGAAAAACCAATACAAAAGAGAGCCAAATTCAAGATCCGCTCACTTCGAGATGCCTGGACACACTGCTTTTGAAAGACTGGAGATCATAGGAAGTAGGAAATACAGACAGAGGAAGACAGTTCCAGAGTTGACCAGTTGCAAAAATGAAGGACTGGGAGTAACGGTTAACTCTTGCATTAGAGAGTTGGACAGAAAAGGGATGAGAGTTTGTTGCTAGACGGGTACTACGTGCCCGTCGTAGAGGTGGAGGGATGCAAGCAGACAGTTCAAAGGAACAGTGACCGTTGAAGTAGCGATAGAAGAGAGATAAAGATGCAACAGTGCAGCGAAGAGACAAAGGTTCAAGGGATTCAGTAAGAGGAGAAGAGTTAATGAGACGAAAAGCCTTTGACTCCACCCTATTGAGAAGAGCTGCATGTGGGGACCCTCCCCACACATGAGAGTTGTACTCCATACACGGGCGAATAAAACCCGTGTACAAGGTCAACAACTGTGCAGGGGTAAAGAAAGTTCAGAATCGGCTTAGCACACCTAATCTCTTGGAAGCAGATTTCACAAGAGATGTAATATGTTCTTTCCAAGACAAATCCCGAGAGAATGAAACCCCAAGCATGTTCAAGGATGATGCAGGACATAACTGTTCATTATTAAACATTAGTGGGTAATCCTGAGGAAGATTTTGTCGGGTTGATAAGTGTAAGAACTGAGTTTTTGATGCATTAAAAATAACAAGATTATTTTTACCCCAATCAGAGATA
>JAGKTI010029744.1:0-12581 GCA_018397915.1 Birgus latro
TTGTCATTTCTTTGCACTTGCCTCCCTGGCTGTTAGTTGGCCACACCTCTTTCACACGTCCCTTACATTGGACACTCAAACACAATCAGTCATCAAAGTGACAGTCAAGGAGAGAGGAAGTGCTGTGCTTAAAGCTCGAGCGGGCCTCTTTTCTTAGCGATCTCAGAAGTCTCGGCTGTATCGGCATGAATTCCCGAAGCTCCCACCAGCCTGGTGATCGACTGTATTAGCAACGGTCTCATCTCTACCGATTAGTATTTTTTTTTCTAGGCTTAAGGTTTTTGATTATTTAGCTATTGGTTGAGTGCTTGAGTGAGTGCATTTCCCTTCTTTGATTTTGAATAGATTCATGTAACATAAATTTATTTTCATGCAATTAATAAATTTACAGTTCGTTTTCTTGAGCTTTGTTAAATGTAACAGTCATGTTTGATTTCCCCACATATTTAATACACTTTTGCTACTCCAAGTTAGCACAACTCCTTTTATTAATCACGATTGGTACTTAGGCCAGCTCTTGGTATTAATTCTTAAATCCGTTGTGCCAGCTAGGAGTTTGGCTCAGCCAAGATCCTGTTTATTATTACTATTTTTTTTTTTAATGTTAAGGGGTGAACTAACTTTCTCATAGGCCAACAGTACAGTAATACAGCCTTCTTGAGCGTTTAGTCTCTGCTGTGTACTGTTGAGAAAGTCTATAAATTCTCGACTCCAGAGAATTGACGATGTAAGCCAGCATAAAAGCGAAATCGCCACTTGATTTCACGAGTCCATTCTCTCGTGACATATGATGTCACATTTATTTATTATATAAAGTATTATCTCATTTTCCCTCTGACAATCTGGTAATGAAGAACCCTGTGGGTGGCTCATTACTAGATATTGACATAATGTATTTGGCCTCCACCATGGTATCATCCCTGCTTGCGGTAGAGAACCTAAGATCTGTTCCCAAGGGGATGGCAGCATCCTTATTGAGGTGTCCTCCCCTTTGGTAGGCATGGCACTTTTAACAGATGCAAAGATGTAGTTTTTTCACATGATCTCCTCTGCTACCCAGAGGCACAGCTGTTGGAGGAATTAATATTTTCTTGTGTGGTAGGTGTCGAGCAACTGCAGAAGAAAATCGATTGTGTCCTGACCTCGACTCCTACCTTCTTCCTGACTTTCGGCAGGTTGACCTTACCTTGTTCTGTGAAGTTGGTTTGCCTGTCACTTCCTGTGAAGCCATGCGTGCCCACCCCAAAGAGATGTTTCCAGTGTCAAGGATTTTGACATGTCAGTCGATTTTGCCGCCATGCACATGCAGGCCATCCTGGTGTCTGTGTCTCCTGTGGCGGACCAGGCCTTACAAGTGACTCTCCAGGGACCCTTAAATGTTATCACTGTGGGGGTCCTCATGCTGTAAATTCTAGAAACTGCTCTCACTACTGCCTGCAAAAGATTTTATCAATTTGAACACTTGAAAAGTTTTCATATCTTAAGGCTAAGAAAAGAGCTGACTCACTTTTTCCAGCCCAGGGTTACTTATGCTGCTGTCCTTTCTGGAATGCCAGTGCCCTGTGTCTCAGAAATGGCCTTGACCCAATGCAGTAACCACTTTATCACCTAGTGCTTTGTGGGATGAAACTGATGTTCGCCCACCCACTACTCCGACTGCTTCTGCTCCCACTTCGCTGACTGACTGTTTGCGCACTTCTGTGGTGATGGCGGATGTACACGTTGACGTGACTTCTTCTGGTGTCTTGTCCAGTATGCTTTAGGCCCCATTTGTATTCGACAAACTTTACTATGGTTCTTCAGAGTCCTCTGAGCCTGAGGACCGGCCACTAAAGCTCTCCGTTGTTGAATCTTGTGCCGACCTCCATTCTGTTCCCTTTGCCCCGGAAGCTGAGGCGTCTAACTAGGTGGAAGCTGCACCTGATTGTTCGGTCTCCATTGCTGAACATTGTTTCAACCTCTTTCCTGTTCCCTCTGCCCCGGAGACTGAGGGGTCTAACCAGATGGAAGCTGCAGCTGAAGGTTCGTCTGTGGTCAGGTCCTCACCTTGGGATAGTGCTAGACATAGCGTTGGTGCTTCAATTCAGGGGGAAGCGGTGGCAGAATCGGGGGGAAGCAGTGGCAGAATTGGAGGAAGGCGGTGGCAGAATCGGTAGAGAGGCGGCCTGTAGTTCTTACGGACCCAGGATCGAATCCCGGCTGGGATTCACAAAAAGCAGACTTTTCTGATCTACCAGATGACCCGCTGACATGTCATAAAAGTACCTTCTTTAATACCAGTACACCAGTCCTGTATGAGACAGCCCTAGCATGTATGCAACATGCATGGTGAGTGTTAAGTGCCGAAGTGGTGACATGTGGAGGTGTAGGAGGACTACTGGGCCCCAAGGAGGACTTGGGAATAGGCAGTGAAACCTTTGCCGTGGGTTGGACACATAAATAAAAATAAAAAAACATATAATGTCATTCTCACAGGTCTCTAATCCTGTGGAGTGTCGACACTCCTTCCACTGCCGGGACTTCTGATGTCAGCACTGGCTGTCCTACATCACCTAGGGCGGCCTCCAAGCCACCTTCCAAGCCACTTTCCAAGACAAGTGTTATTCCACCTCAGAGGAAGAGTGTTGTAAAACTCTCCTCTTCCTCGTCCTCAGGTTTGCTCATGGATGTTCGACATAGGGTGCAGGTTCCTGGTGCTGGGCACTCTCTTCCCAACGGCCTTCCTAAGCATCAATCCAAAACCACTCACTTGTCAGGAGGTGTACAGTCCCACACTTAATCATCATCATCATCATCATCATCCCTGCACTATTTGTTCTATCATCCAGTGGATTTGTCAGGGTTTATATGCTAGCTATGAAGAACTGTGTCATCTTGTTTCTCAATTTACTCCTTTGTGCATGTGCATCCAAGAGACCATGGCAGGAGATTGTGTTCCTTCTAGTCCTTCTGGTTACCATGCCTTTAATTCTAGTCCTGTGCCAGGCCAAGGTCATCATGGAGGTGCTGCTATCTTCCTTCGCCAGGATAATCCATACAGTCATCCGGACATCTCCACTCCCCTGCAGGCTGTTGCTGTCTGGATGTTTTTACGTCAGCAGTATACAGTTTACAGCCTTATCCTCCTAGTGCTACTGTTCAAAGGGCGGATTTGGAATGCCTTATTTGTGGTCTTCCTTCTCCCTTTCTGTTATTAGAAGATATGAGTGGTCACCATCCACTATGGGGAAAAAGTGAGACCAACCCTCGGGGTGTTATGCTGATCTCTTTAGTGGAAGATGAGAAGCTGGGTATTTTAAACTCTAATAAAATGACTTATTTCCATAACTGGACTGGAACTTTTACTGCCACTGATTTGTCCTTATGCTCAGTTGATGCTGTTTTAGATTCTACCTGGGATGTGTTGCCAGACCTGTATGGCAGCGACCATTTTCCATTACCCTTAACTGCCAGTGCAGGTGGACCTCAGCTTCGTCTTACTCGCTGCCTTCTGCATAAGGCTGGCTGGCCATGTTTCAGAGAATTAAGTTCCATTTCCCTTTCTGTCAGTGAATTTGGCTGTCTTATTCAGGCAGAGTCATATTTCACTGACACTGGCATGCTGCACTCAGCAGCCCTATTATCTGTTCCAAGAACGAGGGGTCAATTTCCTAAACGTCTGGTTCCTTGGTGGAACTCTGATTGCAGTTCCGCACTGAGAGCCAAAAGAGTCGCCTTCTCTTGACTTCGTTGTCACCGTGGGGATCCTCAGTATTTGGTGGCCTATCAGAGGGCACGAGCTCATATGAGGCTGGTTTTAAAGGAGGCCAGGCATTCATCTTGGAAGGGTTATCTTTCCTCCATCAATTCGAGGACTTCCCTCACTCAGGTGTGGAACCGGGTAAGGAAAATTTCAGAAAATTTACTGTTCCCTCCCCTCCTGTTTTATCTGCAGCTCGTTGAACTGTGGCTGATCTTTTCACTGTTCATAAGATTTTTGTTGGTCATTTTGGCATTGTGTCACAGAAGGAAGCAGATACGTCTTTGGCTTGCCATCATCAGCGCCTAGAGTCTCGTGGTCTCAGTTTTGCCTCCTCTGGAGGAGAGTCTTATAATGTTCCCTTTTCTATGTCCGAACTCCAGGCGGCTCTGTCACAGGGCCACGATTCCTCTCCTGGTTGTGATGATATTCCTTATGCTTTTTTACGTCACCTGTTAGATGAGTCCCTTTCGTTTTTGCTTTCATTATTTAATAAGATCTGGTGTTCTGGTGAGTTTCCGGCTTCTTGGGGCGTTGCTGTACTGATCCCCATCCCCAAACCAGCTAAGGACCAACTACAGGCAATGAATTACTAGCCTATTTCTCTGACTTCTTGTATATGTAAAGTTCTGGAAAAGATGATCAATGTTAGGCTTGTGTGGTTTTTGGAGAGAGGTAATTTCTTATCCTCTTCCCAGTACAGTTTTTGAAATATGCGATCTAACTCTGATGCACTATTGTCCTTGGAATCTTCTGTCTGTGAGGCTTTCTCCACTACCCAACACCAGGTCACGGTCTTCTTCGATTTGGAGAAGGCACATGACACTGCCTGGCGTTATGGCATTTTACTTTCTCTTCATGAGTTTGGTCTTCGTGGGCGCTTGTCTATTTTTATTCAGCAGTTTTGGTCTAATTTATTAAAGCGTCCGAATGGGAGGAGTGCTTTCTAATGCCAGTGCACTAGAAGAGTACAACAGGGAGTATTCTTTGTGTTACTCTCTTTGCTGTGGCCATCAGCAATGTAATCAGTGTACTTCCTGATGGTGTACAAGGCTCACTATATGTCAGTGAACTCTCAGTTTCCTTCACCACATCTAGAATGTCTCTGACAGAGAGGAAGTTGCAGCTGGCTCTTAACAGAATTTCTGACTGGGCAGATTCTCGCGGCTTCTGCTTTTTTGTTTAACAAAGACAACGGCTATGCATTTTTGTCATCTTTGGGGGATTCACCGAGATCCTGACTGGTATCTCTATTGTCGGAGAATACCTTGTGTGCAAGAAACACGGTTTATGTGTCTTCTTTATGATAGACGACTAACCTGGGTTGCTCATATTCGTTCAGTTAAAGCGTCTTCTCTTAAAGCTTTGAATCTTTTGAGAGTTTTGGCTAATACCTCTTGGAGTGCTCACTGTCAGACCGTCCTCCTCTTGCATAGGTCTCTTATTCTTCCTAAAATTGAATATGGGTGTGAGGTCTACTCCTCTGCAACAGATGCCCATGTCCGGTTGTTAAATTCTGTGCATAATGCTGGTGTAAGTCTGGCAACCGGGGAATTCAGGTCATCCCTGATTTCAGTTGGTAGGTGGATGTTGCTGTACTCCCCTTGGATTTGCGGCGCTAGTCGATAATGAGGTGTTGATATTGTCTTCACCGCATTCAGGATCAATTTCTTGAGCCATCATCTCCCAGGATTCACGATCGTCTGTTTATGACACCCGTCCTAGATTGCCGAACCCCTTTGGTTACAGGGTGCAGTCTGTTATGTTAGCTCTCTCTGTTCCGAGATTGGCAGTTTGTCCACATTGGATCCCAAGGGTGGGTTTGTGGCTGTTTCCTCACTGACATTTTGTAGGTCCATTGTTGGTATAAAGGGCTCACTTCCCTCTCAGGTGTCCCTATCTCTCTCTTTTTAAAACATGCCTCCACTCATGAGGGTTCTGTCCCCGTCTATACTGATGTGTCTAGAACTGATACTGGAGTAGGCTTTGGTGTTGCCTTCCCTTCCTTTAGTTGGGGGGGGGAGGGTTCCTGGCATTATTTCAGTGTATACGCCAGAACTAACTGTGATTTTGTATCCTTTCAAAATAATTTTACTCTCCCCCAATCTGTTTTTGTGATTTTTAAGGACTCCCGTAGTGCTCCCTCTTTACTGGAGTCTTTTAATGCATCTCATCCATTGGTATTATCAATAACAGACTGGCTTTTTCTTCTTGGCCGTCATCGCCTCCGTGTGGACTTCTGTTGGGTTCCCACACATGTTGGTGTGGTGGGCAATGAGAGGGCAGATACATTAGCTAAAGCTGCATCTTCTCAACAGCCCCCAACTGACTACCCACTTCCTGCTTCTGATGTAACACCGTACTTGCGGTACACGATTAGTACGTGTTGGCAGAGACACTGGGATTGTGTTGCTCATAATAAGCTAAAAGAAATCTTTCAGATAGTGGTTGTGCCAAGGGTTCTCCCCTCCATGTCTCAGCGATTGGAGGTGGCTCTTGCCAGGCTTCATATTGGGCATTCTCGTCTTACACATGGGTTCCTTATTAGTGGTGGGACACAGATGTACTGTGATGATTGCCTTGTTCCCCTTACTGTTCGTCGTTTGCTGGTCGAGTGTCCAAGTCTGGGGGACCTCCATCAGAGACTCCTCCATATAAGGGAGTAGATGATACTGTCTGTCCTCGATGATTGGGGGAGCCACAGGCAATTTTATTGATGTTATTAATTTTTTTCATGGTGCAGGCCTCCATCTACTTTTATAAGTAGTTGATAGTTTATACTTTTGTTATTTTTCAGTGTTTTATTCCTACTAACGGGTATTAAATTTATTTTGAATATGCAAATTTTATCTGCGGCATCTTTTACCTAGTTCTCCGGCGGCATATTACCCTGGCAGTTGCACCGCCAGATTTTAGTTATATTCAATCAATCAGTGAATCAACCCTCCCCCCTGTATCTCTCTTTCTGTGACTGTTTAAGAAATATTTTCTCTGTTGTGTTTTTCCAGGGATCTTATAGGCAAAATCGGTGAAATCTACTTATATGATGACTAGATTTGGGAGGCATAACAGGTGAAGCGTTTTCTTTGATGACTAAAATATGCATTTGTAATGCACAAGCATTTGCAATGCTTTATATAGGCATTTTATTAGCATAAACTAATAAATAATGGATTTTGCAAGAAGTGTTAACAGAGTGTTCCAGTGGCTGTTCATGTGCCCGTAGGAGCAGGTGTGTAAACAGTTTTGTCAGTCTGTGGTAGGTGGCCCTTGAAAACGTGATATATACTTCAAATGAAGCACAAACTTGTTATTTATTGAAATTTATACCTGTATCCCCCCAGTAACAATGGAGATACATAAGGAAACCTCTGTGGTACAGTGGTACAGTGTGCGTCTCGCACGCTGGTGGACGCAGGTTCGCCTCCCGCCAGAGTTGTAAAAANAATCTCTGCAGAGCACCACATTTTGGTGGAGAGACAGACAGATAGACAAAATATATCAGACGGCTCTATAAATCACATTAGTACTATATCGGCCTGTGTACAGAAGAATGATCATTATCAAAAGTTAACAAAATGAAGAAATTGCTTTAAATTAAAAGATAATCAAGAATTTTGATGATTGTTAGCATTTACTTGTATACAGGTAATGTGATATACTGTATGGTTCATGCTTGAACCAAAGCTATATGATTTAAATGAGAAGACTCCGTCCAGTGGTTAAACACCAGAGTTATACATCTTTTTACTGAATGTAACTTGAAAATATATCACCAATCATAGCTTTAAAAAGTGCTTATTGATATTTTCCTCATGTAATAAAGCAGCAAATATTCTTTGAAGATGCATTATAGAGTATCTAATTTAGAATTTTGCATCATTAAAAATTAATGGCCCCATTTCATTCCACTAAGATATCCTTTTTTTTTTTTTTCATAGACATTGTGCTAATTATCGTAATTGTACGATTCACATGCACCGTACCATTTTCCACAAAGTATATGAAGGATAAATTGGGGACGAAGAGTACGTTCCTAACAATAATAAAATAAGTAATTCCTGACCGTGCGGCCTGACTTCAAAAGCATGCTACACAGGGACAAGTAGCGACCACATTGTTTTAGGCCGCGTTACGGTATATCAAAACAGCCCAAACAGCCCGAAAAAATGTGGTGGTAGCACCATTGAGTACGAGGGGGCGGCACAGTATTCTTAGCTGTTGCCTGAACTATAGCTCATTCAACCACTTTACTTTGAATGAGAGACAGGAGTAACTAGCCAAGACTGATGCATTATATTTAATGATTTTGCTTTATCAGAGATGTAGAACAGATTGTTAAATCGATTCGTAACATGCTGTATCGTCATTAAACACCGTGCATATGCTGCTGTGATATCACGGGTGACTATGCATAAATTCAGTATTTCCAGAGCATTAGAATACAGAAGAGTATATATAAATGTTAACACTAATGGTTAAGAGATTCCTATACGGTTTACATAAAAACTAGAACATTCACCACAATGGGACCTGACGAAGTCTATTTAAGTGCTTCCACGACTCACTACTACAACTTTCTGTTTTCAGGCTGGGCTGTATGAGCAGTGGAAAAAGGAAACACTGGAAGCCACTGCACGGGAAAGTCGAATGAAACAGAGGGAAGAAATAAAACAGCAAGAGCAGGATGTAGCAGAACACAGGCAAACTAATTTCAGGAGTCTGACTATTATCCATGTACAGGGACCTCTGCTGCTTCTCCTGGTGGGCATCATCCTGGGCAGTGTGGCCTTTGTAGTGGAGAGGCTGCTGGTGTCGGAGCCTCATCCTTCACCTACACTGGGACCTACGAGACTAACATTAGACTGATTAATTTTCCATATGACTCCGGCTGGCAGACTATTTGTTTTATTGATAGAAAACAGGCCCATAACATAATTTAGTATCTGACCTCTTCAGCCTTAGGGCATCATTACTGTTACATTCACACTATTACGAATCATTTGGAGGAAGCATGATTAATGTAGAAAAGGCGTCCAGGGGTACACAGTGTATTAATATTGTGTTTTTAGCCCAAAGGAAAACAAAAAACTAGTTCACAATCCTTATACTCTTATGAGGTGTATGTAAAGTCAGATTCAGAAAAAATAAAAACGAAGTAATTCACATTATTTTTTTTCACGTCTGTAACTGCTCGTAACAGACAGGTGTTTTTGTTAACTATTCTTCTTACTCTTAGGCAATGAATCTACTATTAAATGAAAGCGATATGACCATAATTCTTAACCCGCCCCGTCCCCCCGACGTACGATGCACATCACACCCTAACCGTCTCTCACTCCCCCCGACGTACGATGCACGTCACACCCTAACCTGTCTCTCACTCCCCCCGACGTGCATTGTACGTCAGTCAATGCAAGGCCTGTCGTTTGCACATTTTTCAAGATTCGCAGATTCACGTGTGATTTTTGGTAGGCACATGTGGGAGACCTTCCTCTACCCCCAGCCAGGTGGTAACACTGCCTGACCCTGTGCAACCCCCCCCCCCCTCGGGGGGTGCGCCATTTTCTCACAACTCATCTGTTAGCAGTGTCCTAGCCAGTAAAGACACATAGCACCACGGTCTTTCCAATGATGAAATTTGAAATTCAAGGCGAAAGTGATTCCTGATGTGAAGGGCAAAGATTACATGGCACCAGAGTTAGTAATAAACAGAAGTAATGAGGAGGTAATATCTCCAATGTAGGTACGATATGTGTTTGGTAAGGGAACAACGCTTATATTGCCCATATTATTGTGTGAAAAGCAATATACTCTTGTACTTCATATAAATTCGTACCAGATAAATAAATATCTACGAGGCTGTGTGGTTTTGGTTAAGTTTCCCTCCCTTAGGGAGTGTCTTTTATGGAGTGGCAGCGTCATAGAAACCAGTCTCCAGGTGAGGGATCCCTTACCTGTTTAGGATATTTTTCACTTCAAATGAGTGCTTTCTCGCTGAATTTTCGATGTTTCTCAACAAAGGCGAATGTTTGAGCCAAAAAAAGACAAGTTGAAAATCAATTGGGTTTTGAGGGTGGGTTGGGTAAAAATGCAGTCGGAACGGGGCGGGTTAATGTACTTTTTACCATTTTATTTACAGCAGAAAATATAAATGATTTTTTTTCTTCTTCACAGTACAGCAAGATAGAAATGTATTGTTGACATATGACAAGCCTATTATCAAGAGAGGTATTAAAATAGGAAGCCTTTATGATGTGGCATCGATATAAGCGGCAGTTCCATTGCATTCTTATAAACGTCCTTAACACCCTATCCCCTGAAATGGCAATGCTCGATCTCAAGAAAGGGACAGCTTTGAAATTCAGTCTATTAAGTTCATATTCAGATGAACCGGCGGCAACAAAAACAGTAACAACAACAAAATCATCACCACCACTATCATCCACCACCACCACCAGGTTCTCGGGCCCCATGACAGGCCATATCCCACACCAAGCCCTCTTCCTCCCATCATCACCAGACATCACTTTCTGCTCTCCATACCTCACCCCCACAACATCCTTGAGAGTGGTCAGAACCCTTGGCTCTGACCACCTCCTGATCATCATCACTACCAAATCCAGAATCACCCCAGTTGGCCACAGACACACATACACTAATTATAAGAGAGCCAACTGGGAGGCCTTCACGGGTGAAACAGAACAACACTTTAAAACATTAAACAGTACATCCATCACAAACATCAGCACCGTTGAGCACATTTTCAATACAATTATATAAAACGCAAACAAAAGACACATCCCTAGAGGCAACAGAAAAAAACACAACCCCAACTTCACACCAGAAATTCAAGGCCTCATCAGTCAACAGGACACACTACGACACTTCCCAACACCCCATACGCATGACACCGTACAACAAATACAAGAACTCATCACTCAAACAATATCAGAACAGCAAACACTAAATTGGAATAATTATCTCCAAATACTTGATCATAGAACAAACACCAGCAAACTCTACAAAGCACTGAGCAGCGTCACACTTTCAAGCAGCAGCGCTGCACAGTCACGCACTGCCATCATAACAACAGACGCCATACCTTCAAACAAACAACAAGCAAATGCTCTCATCAATTACTTTTCACATGTCAGCCATCTGAAACCACATCGCGGAGACCGACGTATCGTCTGACGTGGAAGGAAGTTCCCTGCAGACCCAGACTTCGCACCTTTCACTTGCAACCAGACAGGGCCATCGTTGGCAACCTTAAGCACTCATCTGCCTGTGGACCAGACAGCATAAGCAACTTACACCTTGAACACAATGGGGCATGCAAGTACTCACCAAGATATCAGGCCGCAGCTGCTCACACAGCATAGTGCCTGGCATCTGGAGGCCTGACATTGTCATCGCTGTCCCTAGACCCAGCAGGGACCCTGCACTACGTTCCTCGTGCCGCCCCATCATGTTCCTCTGCATCCCCTCCAGGGTCGCTGAGTGACTAGTGCTGAAGCTTGTTGCACCTCACCTAGCCCAATCACAGCATGGTTTTAGGCCACTGCACTCCACAAACACTCCTCTTGCAGATCTTAAACAGAAAGTTTTTGATGACATAAATTCAGCTATGCCACCACACAGAACACTCCTTGTCACACTAGACATTAGTAAAACTTTTGATGCCATCCCCCACCACAACTTCACAAACAAAATATTCAACACAAACATGCACAGTAGCACAGGGAGATGGCTGGCAAACTGCTTAGCAGGCAGATGTGCACATGTGCCATTTGCCGGTCAGTCTTCGAACATTGGAAGCTTCACGGGTGGCGTCCCCAGGGATCTGTTTTGTCCTCTACATGCTTTAACCTGTACATGCTTGATGTGCAGGCACCCCACGTGCCACGGATGCACATAACTTCTTCTGCAGATGACATGACACACCAAGGCATGAGCACAGCCACATACATCCTCCAACCTTGCCTTAGCACACTGCACGAGTGGTTTACCACACACAGGCTCAAGATAGCCCCAGCCAAATCTGCACTGGCTCTTCTCACAAGCTTGACAGTGGAACGCAGTCACATTCCATACCACACCAAGAACAGCGCTCCCCTACCACACATGTGCACCCACGGTCCTTGGTGTAACATAAAATACATCAATGCCATTCAAACAACACATCACTCAGTGCCTTGGGGTCACTTGCCCATACAACATTTGGACGCAGAGGGGAGACCACCACCACAATGCACAGACAATGTGTGCATTCAGTGATGAGTTGTGCAAGCCTTGCTTGGGCTCCTAACCTCACTAAAACACACTAGCATTCTTCAGACCACATGGAACAGGGCCCTAAAAGTAATCACAGGCTGCACAACTACTGCACCCGCAGGCAACCTACACCAGGAGACGAAAGTCTTCAAAGTCAGGGATCATCTGGACATGAGAGGCACCCAGGTTCTCACTGTGGCCTCCACAGGCCCGCAGCATCCACTGCACTACGTGGCAACGCATCCACTCACAGCGGGGAACATCAAAACAGCACCAAACACACGATATCGCACACAAATACTATCATCTCTCCCCCTTCGCCCGCCTCAGACCACCTTCAAGGAGCATATCCATACATATATCACTCGCTGCTTGATTCAGTCACTTACAGACAACATACAGCTGCATGCATGGCCTTCTGATATCCATCCTTCTGAATCCTATCTCCCTCGTGAGGACAGGGTCCGCCTGGCCAGGTTGAGATGTGGGCATCATCCAGCCATCTTATCAGAAGAGGCTGATTGACTCCGTAGCTGATGCATGTCCAGGATGTAACATAGCACCC
>JAGKTI010029745.1:0-12581 GCA_018397915.1 Birgus latro
TATGCTTGGCTTAAAAATGTAAATAATGTACCTAGTCCAGCTTGTCAGTGACATCACCTTGAAAAAGTGTCAGTTATTCCACACTGGACAGGATTAGGACTGTCATCACCACAGCAAAACTGAAACCATTTCAGCTTACATTACCCGAAAGATAAGAAATTTAACATACTGCACAGGCTGGCTGGAGAAAATTGCAACCAAAGTTTCCTGCCGAATAAAAACCTATCATATGTTAAGGTGGGAGTTCAAAGCTTTGGTAGATTGTATGAGGAAACAGTTCATGCTGACACTGTTACTCATCTTGTCTAGCAAGGTTCAGTCTGCCATCTCTGCCCTGCTGGGAGTAAGAGTAAAGGGGAAGCAGACACTATGGCTCAGAAATGTACATGTAAATTATGAAACCGAACTTACATCATCATCACTTTTACCTCTTTTTCCCACCTAAGGATGGAGTGAGGTAGAGTTCAGAAAACATGGAGTCAAAAGTTAAATGCAATTGTTACTCTAACTAAAAAATCCTACTTACTTGTTTCTAGACCCTTCTTGGGCTGTACATTCTTCAGCAGTGTGGGTTGGGGCAGGAGCAGCGTGAGTAGTAGCAATACCGCCATGCTCGCACACTGGTTGGAAGCCTCGTTTGCCATGGCTCACTCACTCACGCACTCACTACAGCTATCCCTTTCCTTTGCCTGTCTCTCTCTACATAATGTTATTGCTGCCTTATTTTCCCCGGCCGATCAGATTTTACGGTAATGTTTTATACTTCTGTATCACTGGCTCACTCGTTCAGGCAAAACAACTCGCTTCTTCCACCTCCTGCCTGTCTGCATTACGCCACTGTTGTCTAACTTTCTCTGGCAGGTCAGAATCCTGAACAAAGTTTGTAGTGGCCCCTTGCCTGTCTCACTCGCTCACTCACTGCAACTCACTCTTCCACTACCGGTCTTTGTACATTATGCCAAAGCTGTCTCACTTTCTCCGTTTGTCAGACTCCTGGGTAAAGTTTACGTCTCTCTTGGCCTCATTAGCTCAGCACAATAATTTTGGACCTGGATGTAAATAGGCCTTGTTATGTGTCTCACTCTATACTGGGACTTCACAAAGACTGATTGCCTGCTTCAGTGACCCTTGTATTTGACAGACTATAATCCCAGGCCTTCTACCGTAATCTGCATCCCCCTCAGTGCGATAGCCTTCTCGTATATCTCTATATTCTATTTACGTTTTATTATGCTCTTTATTCCTCTTTCCATTAAGCATTTTTTTAAACCTGTCAATTCAACGTTTATTTTTTTTCCTTCCACCAGACGATTTTTTTTTTTCAATTTACAGGTTTCATTACGATAGGGTCTTTATTTTTCTATTTTTGCTTTCAGTTGGCTACTTTTTATATATCTTCAGTATAGCGGCCTTTCATTTTGGTTTATTCCTCATTCCAATTGACAATATAGCTTAACGCTTTCAGTCCATTGTTTATTTATGCCATCCTTTCTTTATCTCCATTCTTTTTCAACAGAAACCTTTCTGTATAAATTCTTTAATCTTCCACGCAACTTTCTTCCAGTGGGTTTATTTAGGAATCTGTCTATTCACTTATTCTTGATTCCTCCAGAAGACCATTTTTCTGGTTCAAACTTTCTGTAAGATGGCGATTTTCATATTTTATTTTCCAAGTGAGCCAACTGAGGACGTTTCTTACTATATTTTTGCTTCCATCAAGCTTCTTGATTTAGCTCAAAGAAGACGTCTAGAAATGAAAGAATTAGATAGGGTGAACATTGACCCCTACACTACGATGTTGAATTTTTCATTTTGCACCAGTTTACCACCCAGTAACCTTATACAACTTAGAAAGGACCTGTAGTACTGAAAAGCATGAGAAGAGCTTACCTGACCCCTTTCAGTTTTCTCTTCTTTTTTAATTTAATCTCTCAAGTGAACAGAACACTCTCGAGGTGGCAGAAATGTTATAGAAAAGACATCATCGGATACAAAGAATTAAATGTTGTGTGGTGATTGGATAAGTATATCAGATGTATTTCCTGGATGCTGTTGCACATTGAGAAGAGTCACCTTGATGTTTTCCTCGTTTCTTCCACCAGACGGTTTTACTCAGCTTGGAGAGACTTTTATTAGTAAAGGGGTTAGATAAATTCTATATTAACCCTTTCGATTCAACAGACACACACAGGCATTTTATTCAGATTAACAAACGATTTTAAGCTGAGAGGAATCCTAGCTGTCAGAGGTTCACATTTCGATTGATAGTGGAGCGGTTGGAAATAGTCTAAACTAACCTTTTCGATTAAGGAGACACGTTTAGGTATATTATCATACAAACGCCAGACAATTTGGCTAAGCTGAAAGGAATGGTAGCTGACAGTATTAAACATTCCGATCAAGTAGACACACTTACGCTTTCTATTTAGTCCAGCATCTGTCTGACTTACATTTTGTCCATCGGATGATTTTGCTCGGCTGGTATTTTGTCCATTATCAGACGATTCAGTTTAGTTAGTATTTTGTCCACTATCTTACAATTTTGTTCAGCTAAGAAATCACAACTTTGAAAGATTAACCGTACTTATTTCAGAGACTTTAGGCAATTATTTAGACTAAGACCAGACGATTTTATTCGGCTGAGAGGAAGTCTAGCTGTCAAGAGTAATCATTTTGATGTGGCAGACTCACTTAGGCCTTAAGCTCAGCCTAGCACCAGACGATTTTGTTCAGCTCTGAGGAATCCTACCTCTCACCGATTAACCTTTTCGACCTGGAACCCACACATAGCCCTTATGTTTCGTCCAGTTCCAGACGATTTTGCTCAATTGAGAGAAATCAAGGTAGTCACTGAATACTCATTTCGATCTAGAAGACACACTTAGGCATTATATTTAGTCCCGCATAGGACGATTTTGTTCATCTAAGTGAAATTATAGCTGTGAAAGATTAACGATCACAAGGATGCCTTCAGGGGGTGGCACCGATATAGCTGGGCGTGTCACTGTCTAGTTACACAAACGTCCCTCATCTCCCTCCCTGTACACGAAAGGAGGAAGGTGAACTTTAGGTGGGCAATGTTACGTCTGCAGTCCACTGTGTTTACATTAGAGACGATCCTTTCCCCATCACAACGAACACATTTATTTATATCAGAGACACTTTAGGCATTTATTCAGGCTGACACCAGACGTTTTTATTCAGCAGAGAAATCCTAGTTGTCAGAGATTTCATAAGCATCAGGAATTACCCCTACGATTTATTGGACACGGGGCGATTTATTTAGACCAGACGATTTTTTCACCTGAAGGAAATCTCATCTTCCTACCCACACCCCCTCCTTGCGCCTTCCACTGTTACCTCATACTCTCAGCAAGGTTTTTTGTCTTATAATTTCGTCTCGTTACCTTCAGACGATTTCCTTCAGCTTCAGAGAGAGATCTCGTACTCAATTTTGACAAAATATTGCTTGGCCGGTTCAGAGTTTATTTTCTTACTTTCAGACGACTTTCACGCACTTTCAGACGATTTTCCATACTTTCAGACGATTTTATTTTTCATGCCACTTAACTGTCAGACTGTTTTCATTCAGACGGTTTTTATTTCAGACGATTTTTGTATTTCAGACGATTTTTGTATTTCAGGCGATTGTTGTATCTCAGACGATTTTTTTTATATTTCAGACGATTTTTCTTCCCATACTATTTTCATTTATCTTTTCAATCGTTCTTTTCATTTACACTTTCAGACAATTTTTTCAGCATTTCAGACGATTTTTTGTCACCACGGACGATTTTTATTTATTTTTCCAGACAATAGAATTCAGGCACAGGAAACCTTCCTTGTTTGGAAGACTTTATACACACTCCAGCAACTGTTGCTCCAATCTTAATAATTTTTATTTCTGTTGCCTCCAGACGATTTTATTTAGCTTCGTAGACACCAGTTTCCTTTAAAATCAGTTCTGTCTCCAGACGATTTTACCCTGTTTAGTAAATATCTCATTATTTTGAAGAAGTTGAAGCCATTTCCATCAGATTGCTTTCCAAAGCTTTGAAAGTGATTATTTTTTGGTTCTATTTATTATTTCTGCTTTGGAAAGGTCTCCCAGTCTGAACAGGCGAGAGAGAATTTTCATTAACTCTTAAAGTGCTATGACTTTTTTTCTTTTTTAGGTTTTTAGGTTATTTTATTTAGCTCCTGAAAAATCACAGGCTTTGAATAAGGTAGACACGATCTCCAATAACTCTTGAACTGCCAAAACGTATAATTTCTTGTTTAGTTGGTCTTTTTTTACCTCCAGACGATTTTATTCAGCCCCGTAGTGACCTCCCGTACTGAACGATTAAGGATCCGATGCTCAGGTGCTATCTGCAGAATCGGGGGAGGGAAAAGTCAAAATTTTGCTATCTTTTTCATATTCTCAGAGTTCAGTCGTACCCTTGGACGGATGCGGCCTAGTGTGGATGTACAAGCATACTGCTCCTTTTTCCTACAATAGCGCATTTTTTAGTATATATTTCATACGCTGACACATATTTCACATTCATTATTTCGTGCAACATTTACTCGTAACAGGAACATTTTGAACGGTAATGTTTCCTCAAGTAACATTCACTTCGCTCAGCAGTTATTATCTACTGTATCATTTCGTTCAATAACACTTCATGTAGTAATATTCATTTAGTGCGATTGCGTAGATATAATATAAATATTTTTATTTATGCAGTAACATTTTCTCAGGGTGCATCAATTTACTACAGAAGCCTAATATTTTCATGCATTTCCTAATTTTATACAGCATCATTTGTTTTGTAGTTACATTCGTTTATTAGTTACATATATTTACTACGGAAGCAGTAATTTACCACGGTAGCGTTTCAGATCTGCATGTGTTAAATATTCCAGCTTCTGCTTTCCATCTCTCATCCGTGAGACGCTGTCTGTCAGCGTGATCGTGACAGCAAAGCGATTATAGTGTTAGCGCTCACAATATTTCACTTAGTGCGTTTCTGTATACTTTTCTGCGCGATCAAGCTGGTTAAATTCTCAGTTACTAATCATATGCTCGCTAATATCACAAGAACAATTGGCGACAAGTGTATTTCTAGTTGTAGTTTGCATTCTTTCAACCAAGAGAGCTCGGGACCTGCATCACCGAAGCAACCAACGTGCACCTTCCACTGTGTCAGGAGGGCAACTGAAGCCTAGGGGGACGACCGGACGAACTGGAACCTTATGTAGGCTCGCGCAGGTGACTGGAAGGGCCCCCCACTCGCGCTCAATGGCTAATGGGGTGATATCGTAGAGGCGACCCATTCATCCATTCACACTGACCGTAACCTCAGTCGACTATTCACACATCTACCTGTCGAGTTAGCTATTTATGTACTATCTGCTATCTGTCTCACTATTTTTCCTATAACCCATGGCCTCATCTATGGATTCCTATCTATCTATCTATATATATATATCTATCAATATGTCTGTCTATCTATCCCTATGTACATTGGCGCCAGTGGTTCCTGTAGATCGTGGCAAAAGCAGATGTCATATTGCTAAACCCTGGAATAAAACTTGCCACCTTTTTATTCAGCTCTGATTGCCTTTGTACCGTAGTGGTCTGAAGTTCTTTTACACCTAAACCGTGGCAGTGGGTGATGAAATTTTAATGCCTTCAGTATTGATTTTTTTTTCATTCAGCCTACAACAAGACGATTTAATTAAGATTTGGAGAGACCCCAGCAGTGAGTAGGGTTGGTGAAGGGTGCATCTTAACCCCTCCATTTCTACAAGTTTCATCTACACTGAATAAAATCGTTTAGAGATGC
Source organism: Birgus latro (assembly GCA_018397915.1). Lineage (NCBI taxonomy): Eukaryota > Metazoa > Arthropoda > Malacostraca > Decapoda > Coenobitidae > Birgus > Birgus latro. Next base: position 5,832 of record JAGKTI010029745.1, read on the forward strand.
CTTTGATGGCCCAAACCAAGGGCCAGTGACCCCCTGAACCATATATTCAGGGTGACCCAAGGATGGTTTAAGGCGTGTCAAAATTAAGATCTGGGTCATTTTTGTTCACCTGTAGAGTGTTCTTTTTTTTTTTTTTTTTTTTTAGCCCGGGCAACGCCGGGTACCCCTGCAGCCCAGTTTTTGGCACGGAGACTCACATGACTTCCAGTTCGGACATAGGCGTTGTGAGGTTGATCTCCGAGGTCATTTGAGGTCACCGGTAATACACGCCCGAACGACTGGATCCAGCAGCCCAATTTTTGGCATGGAGACTCATATGGCTTCCAGTTTGGACATAGGCAATGTAAGGTGACCACCTCCGAGGTCATCTGAGATCACCGGTCGGAGGTCATTTGAGGTCACCGGTAATAGTAAACAAGTGCGCACAAATACCGTGCGTTAGTCTGCAAAAGCTGAAATATGAAGTTCCTGGACCTTTTATAATCCCTCTTCAAAAGCCTAAAAGGTACATGGTCTTGGTCATTTTGGAATAGAATGAAAGACTGAACTAGAAAATAGGATTAGAGTGTTCGCCTTTTTGGCCCGGCAACTCCAGGTATCCCTGCTAGTATGTATATATCTATATCTATATGTATATCTATATATATCTATATCTGTAACTATCTATCTATATCTATATATATATATATTTTTAATTTTTATTATTTCCTCCAGTCCGATAGTTTGAGGTTTCTCTCTCAATCTCTCTAAGTAAACACGTTACCGATATGTGGATGTTTATTTGGCATAATGCGGAATAATAATGCAAGAGTTTTAATTGTCGCTTCTTTCTCCTCATAAAATAAACGTTTTCAATGTATTAAAAGAGACAATTGTTAGAGGAGTAATCTGTTGTTCGAAGGGACGCGAGGTCAATCCCACGCTGGGGTCAGGAACAATTTTTTAATATGAATTTCATTAAAACAACCATTAATATTTTTCTACGACCCTCCAACATTGATCCATCACAAAATCGTCCCTGCTAATCCCATCACACCAGACCTGAATGAGACAGACTTTGTGCATCTTCACTGCGAATGGCATGTATTTATGCTCCAGTGGTGACAACTGAAGGTCTGTGCTCGGCAGTAGGGATCGGACTAAGCTAACTGCCAGACTCAGTCACATAAAAAACTAAAAAGCAATCAGAGAGCGCATACCTCCGCCAATGCTACTGCCATTAAGAAGGATCCTGATCCGTAAAGATATTGTGCGGAATACATACGATCCGGATCCGCCCCCAAATTTAATCAATTGTTTTTTTACCCATGGCTCACACTTCCTCAAAATTTTATTGATATTAACTGAGAACTTTTGGAGATATTGTGCGGGATACACAGGATCCGGATCAGGTTCCGGATTCGCCCCAAAATTTTCTCATGGCCCTTGCCTAACCCTACCACAAAATTTCATTGTGAGGAATTAGTTACACAGATAGACTGACAGACATACAGACAGATCAATGGACAGGTACAGAACTTTCAGTATATATATTGACTTATACAGATACCGATAAACAGCTAGGCAAAAACGCATAGGATATAATTCTTTCATATCAACCAGCAACCATCTGTGTCTGAGAGGGGTTTCATTACCCGTGAAGGCCAGACACGTGGAGGAGTTATTGGTGTGGAGTGTACATAATCAGGGGCTAAGTGGGCCATAGAGGGGCTAAGTGGGCGAGAGGGGCGAGCAGAGGGGATGCAATTAGATCAGGTGGTTAGCAGGCCGTGTTATTGCCATGGTTACCCCTCAATATGCCTGTTGTCGTGAAGGCTATACGGAGGACGATATCGGGCCAGGACATTGATTCACGAAGTTATGATCAAATCCCTGTCGTAACTAAAATGGAGGGACACAGCCTACTATCAGTTGTGTGTGCTAACTAAGATTTATTTCCAGCACGATCCTCTTACTGCAATCAACATAACGAGGACAATACAACAACAGCTGACCTGGATGCTGATTCATATACTGACTGAGATTTAATGCTGCAAAATGGACATGCTGATGGGTCCCTAAAATCTAACACGAAGGGCGTTAATTCAAACCGGCTTACATTCATTTCCCTGTTATAACTAAGTCTGATGTTAGAGGAAGCATCAGTAAGGAAAGGAAAATTTAAAACGTTTCCTAGAGCATGTAAAATACTATTACCTGATGATCAAAACAGTAGGCCTATTTCCCTACAATCTAACCAGGAGGATGCTTATTCAGGCAGGTTTATGGTCATTTCTTTGCTGTAACTAAGTCCTGTCGTTTGAAAAATCATTGATAAGGAAAGAAGAATGCAAAATCTTAGCTACAGCAACTAAGACATCAGCACTGAATGATCAAGGCAATGGTTCCCTACAATCTGACAGGAAGGAGCTTTTTATAGACAAGCTTATGATAGTACTCGTATTCTCTCTTGTAACTAAACCTGTTGTTAAATAAATTATCAGTAAGGAAAGGAGAGAGTAAAATCTTCCCATCGCCAATCAAGACTTATTACTCCAGGAACAAGGCAATGGTTCTTTCCAGTTTAACGAGGAACACACTGATTTTCACTCTAATGTTTAATTCACTATCGTAACTAAGAGTCGGGATTCCATGGCTTAGAATGGTGGATGAATGACAGTGTGGCCCGTTCAGCTTTTGCAATTTTGGGGTAGCTTCTCTTTCTGTCAGGTGTTTTCTTTATCTCTGGACTATCCCTCATCCCATCCTTGAACAGGAAAAGAGGTACGGATGATGATGATGATGATGATGATTATGATGATGATGATGATGATGATGATGATGATGATGATACTTATGATTGATGGTGATGATACTGATGATGATAATCTAAAAAGAGTTAAAATCTGTTTCACTCGAGACGATTATCTTTAATATACCTGCCTTAATCAAGGCTAAAATGGCACAAGAGCTCCTTTTTATGATGATGCAGACTCAATTATTTTCCTGAGAGGCGCGGTGCGGTTACTGTACGTGGAGAGACAGGCAAACAGACAGACAAACGAGGAAGTGAAAGAGAGCTGTGGTATTGATATGGATGTGCTAGAAAATATTAGGAGAAATGCTTTTAAGATGGTTTGGCCATGTGGAGAGGAGGGAAAGTGGGAAACTGACAGAGAGAGTATATGTTAATGAGGTGGATGGGGGAGGGGGAGGGGGAGCCTGAGGTTGGAATGGAGGAGATAGGTTAGGGAGGTATATGGGAGAGGGTGGAGTGAGTTGGAGAGAGGACGGCCAGATGGTAGAGGACAGGGAGACATGGAGGCGATTTGTCTGCCGCCTCTCCCTACCGAATAAGGACATTTGGCGACAGACAGAAGGACACAAACTTGGAAGGATGGTATAAAGAAGGGAGAAGGAAAGGAAAACATAAAGAATTCCTGTTTCTTTGTCTCTGGAGGAAGGTCAAGGAAAGGGGATTTGGTTTTTGCAGGAAAGACGAAGACATGATTCACTTCCACACGCCTTTCCCAACAACGTAGCTAACGGATAAGTGCTGACAAAAACGCTGATTCAAAAAGATGCGATCCATTAAATCCACATACAGTCATTTCTCCGTCTTAGATGAATTTGCTACTGCAGGAGAGACAAGGAAGGAGCAAAAGACGGGTACTCCTAAATCCTCCAGTTCGAAAAATCTATCAGAAGCTGACTACAAATGCCCTAAGGCAGAGAGTACTGAATGGGCAAGTAATATATTCATTTTGAAAATTATATTCGTTTCTATACTTCTTTTATCTTAATTTGGCCCAAATTTTCATCCCTTTCCGCCTCATCTCACGTAGCTCAGTGGCAGGAAAGAAACAATATTACAGTTGTACATTCTTCTCTTAGCACTTTTCATAACTAGTTTCGTGTGTGTGTGTGTGTGTGTGTGTGCGTATGAGTTTACAGTTAAAACGAACATTCAAGACGGAGAGATGGTAATATGAGGACAAGACAGATTAAAAAGGGTGCAGTGACAAAAAGGGTTAATGAAGGCTATATCTAACTTTTCAGGACAGAAAGTTTCCCCAAAGCTAAATAAAATCGTCTGAAACAATGTAAGACACAGTAAAAATTGTTGTACATTACTGTGGTGAAAGGATTGTGAGAGACGGTCTGTTTTAAAGGGATCTGAAACTCCATTGCAAAGGTATCTGAAACTCTCTATTGCAAAATGACCTGAATTTCCATTGCAAAGGAATCTGGAACCCTCCATTGTAAAGGACTCTGAAACTTTCTCCATTGCAAAGGGTAATGAGACTCCATTGTAAAGGGTAACGAAACTCTCCATTGAAAAGGGCAATGAAACTCTCCATTGTAAAGGGATCTGAAGTTCTCCATTGTGAAGGGATCTGAAGCTCTCCATTATAAAGGGATCTGAAACTCCACTACAACGGGATCTGAAACTCCACAGTACAGGGATCTGAAACTCCACTGTAAAGGGATCTGAAACTCTCCATTGTCAAGGGTAATGAGACTTTCTCCACCGTAAAAGGATCTTAAACTCTCTGCATTAATTCAGGTTACGTAATTATTCTGTGGTGTCTTTGCTAATTACGCTGGTCATTATTATTCATACTGACTCCAGGCACTTCAAGACTCCCACGACTCTCTTACGTTAGCTTCAAGACTTCCACGACTCTATTACGTCAGCTGTCGTGATATTCCACCCTACTCATCTTGAAAACACCTACACATCTCTCTCTCTCTGTCTTATTCTCTGCAGTGGCGGATTGAGAGGTAGGGTTCAGGGAGTCCACAACCCACGTTTTCATCTCTTTTTACCCTCCATCTGACAAAGCAGAGGAGGGTGTTGGTATCACTGGGAGCAATAGGTGTCCGTCCGTAGAGTTGGGCGGCAGGTTGACTGGGCGTGCGTAAAGATTCCGTTTCCAGGCCAGAACTCGTAAACGATTCACTTAAGAGTCATGAAAAATCACATAGTTATGTGTCGTACAGTGAACTTGTGCTTTTTGATAGATACAAAGCTGTTTTTAAGTAGTTTATTACTTTTTTGTTTTGTTTTTTATTAATGAAAAAGTAAAAGAACTAATTTTTCCAGAGATTCCAATGCGACCTATGCAAGGAATCTGAAGGGCCAAGGTTATGCCCTCAAGGCGTTCTCCTTACTCCCACCTTTAAAAGAAAAGATGGCGGGAGGGGAGGGGTGAAGGGTGAGGGCCGTTAGCGCTTGGTTAGGTGTGCATGGAAGTGGAGGGTAAGAGCTTGGTCAGATGGAGGGTTGCAACAGCAAAGCGTTGCCTAAGTTTTTTCCCGTTTTTCCACTAACCGGTAAATAGAATAACTGTATTACAAACAGTAATAAGAAAGTGCAACACCTGCACCCTTCAGCCGGTTCAATAGAGGAATATTTGATTTTGCCCTGCAACCTTGATCTTCGGCTAATTGTTCTCAAAACGGAATTATTTCACCCTTGCCTGATACTCAGCTTTTCCACAAAGACTGGCCCAAATCGGATCAAAACTGAGCGACATTGATCTTTGACCTGTTAATCTTAAAATGGAATTTCTTCTTCCTTGGCTGACCCTTAATACTTCCACTTCACTCTCTTCAACTCGAATCAAGACCGTTTTAGACTGGGGAGAAACACTGACCCTCCTCAGTGTCCCTGACCTTGGATTGGTTGGTCTAAAAATCGAATCACTTCATCCTTGCCTTACCTTAACCCTTTCCTTAAGTTTTATTTAAAATTGTAGCAAAATTGCTTAAGTTGACCGTGTGATGCCACATCGACTTTTGGCCTACTGTCCTAAAAATAAATAAATAAATAAATAAACAATAAGTAAATCTCTTGACTAACCCTCAACATTTCCATCGTTTGGTTAAAACTGAGTCAAAACTGTTTATTATATTCACACAGAAGATGAGGAGCTGGTGTCTGAGTGGTAGAGAGGTTGTCTGTTGTCCGAAGTGACGCGAATCCGATCCCCGGCATTGGCAGGGCTCCGATTGATGAATTGGTTTTCGTTATAACCGACTGTTCCACTGAGACGCATCGACACGTCACAAAATTACCCCCGCGAATACCAATACACTTGTCCTAAATGAGACAGTGCTGGCATATAGTTAGTACGGACGGTGGGCATTTGTGTCGATGCGGTGACAGGTGAAGATGTGTGCACGTAGGAGGACGCCTGGATCTTAGGTTACGGGCTGTTAGGTCTGTGTCCAGAATTTGACACACACACACACACACACACACACACACACACACACACACACACACACACACACACACACACACACACACACACACACACACACACACAAACAGCCATGCCCGCTCTCCCTGAACAATATTTTACGAGCACAGGGCTATCGTTCGCGCGGGTGTAAATATTTGGAAATTCTCTTTTGTATGAATTATACTATATTAATGAATCGACGTACCCTATGGCTGTCAAAAAAAAAAAAATCTTTATAACGCTTGCTGTATACATGGATAGATAGATAAATAGATGGATAGATAGACAAAGAGGCAGACAGACAGAGGTACACGCAGATAGATGGATAGATAGATAGATAGACAGATGATAGATGTGATAAGAGTCATTATTACTGTTTATTTTAAATACGTGCATGGTCAGAGGAAAATAAAAAGTTTTAGATCCGTTTCATTAAAGTCTGGATCCTCCTTTACTTTACTTTGTTGCTTACATCTCTCTCTCTCTCTCTCTCTCTCTCTCTCTCTCTCTCTCTCTCTCT
>JAGKTI010029746.1:0-12581 GCA_018397915.1 Birgus latro
TAAAGATGCATGGAGAGAGCATTATAGCCGATTGTTGAATGAGGAGTTTGATTGGGATAGAGAAGGTTTGGAGCCCGCTGATCCAGTGTTTGGGCCTTGGCCTTTGATCGACGCTGCTACTGTGAGTCAGGCAATAGGCAGGATGCGGGTGGGGAAGGCGGCAGGTGTGTCTGGGCTGACTGCCGAAATGTTGAAGGCCTCAGGAGATACTGGGGTGAGGTTAGTCACTGACCTGATAAATATGATTATATATGAGTGTTTTGTCCCAGATGATTGGCTGAGGAGTGTAATTGTAAATGGGTACAAGGGAAAGGGTGATGCCCTGGAAAGGGGAAATTACAGAGGTATAAAGCTTTTAGATCAGATAATGAAAGTAATGGAGAGAGTTCTAGAAGGTATGATTAGAGAAAGAGTGAATATAGATGAGATGCAGTTTGTGTTTATGCCAAGTAGGGGGACCACTGATGCCATATTCATTGTTCGACAGCTTCAGGAAAAATATATTGGAAAGAAAAGGGAATTGTATTTTGTTTTTGTTGATTTGGAAAAGGCCTTTGACAGAGTCCCTAGAGAGGTGGTGAAGTGGGCAATGAGAAAGCTAGGGTTGGAAGAGTGGCTGGTTAGGGTGGTGATGGCCATGTACATGGGTGGTCGCACCCAGGTAAGAGTGAATGGAGCTTTGAGTGATGAGTTTTCCGTGAATGTCGGTGTGCATCAGGGGTCAGTTTTGAGTCCCTTTTTGTTTATCATGGTGCTTGAAGCCCTCTCACATGACTTCAGAGATGGACTCCCATGGGAGATGTTGCATGCTGATGATTTGGTGTTGATTGCTGAGAATGAAGGGGAGGCGGAGGAAAGATTTAAGAAGTGGAGAGATGGTATGGGGCCCAAGGGCTTGGGGGTGAATGCAGATAAAACAAAAGTGATGATATCTAGGGTTGGTGGCGGTACAATCAGAAAAGAGGGAGAGTGGCCATGTGCAGTTTGCCACATGGGTGTGGGAAGCAATTCCATCTTGTGTAGTGTTTGTGATAAGTGGGTGCACAAGAGATGTAGTGGTATTAGAGGTAGACTGCGAGATGATGCTGATTTCATGTGTGCGGCGTGTCGGGGAGAGCAGGTGGAGATTGTTAGGCGTGAGAGGGTTGAACTTGCAGGTGAGTCTCTTGAGTGTGTGGAGGAGTTTCGTTATTTGGGAGACATGTTATGTGCCGGAGGTGGGGCTGGAGTTAGCTCGGTTGGTAGGGTGAGAAGTGGTTGGAAGAAGTTCAGGGAGCTGTTGCCTCTCCTGACATTGAGAGGACTCTCCTTACGTGCTAAGGGGTCGTTGTATGCAGCATGTGTTAGGAGTGTGATGCTGTTTGGTAATGAGACCTGGGCAGTAAAGGAAGAGGATATTCCCAGGTTTAAACGTACAGAAATGACAATGATTAGGTGGATGTGCAGTGCGTCCCTGCGTGCAAGGCCTGGGGGGGCTGGGTTTACGATGGAAGAGTTGAGAGGTAGGATGGGACTGGAGTGTATTGGTGTTGTGATGAGGAGATGTAGGCTGAGGTGGGTTGGACATGTGGAGAGGATGGGGGATGATAATTGGGTACAGAGGGTGAGAGGTGTTAATATTGGGGGAGGGGTTGGGAGGGGTAGACCGAGAAAGACATGGGACGAGGTCATTAAGTGTGACTTAAGGGTTAAGGGACTGAACAGGGAGGCTGCCAGGGATCGAGCAGCGTGGAGAGCCGCCATTAGGTGACCAAGGCTGACGCATGTAAGCATGTTGGAGCCTTCAAAAACGAAAAACGAAACGAGTACTACCCTGTTCGGCCTGTGCTACAGCCTCCTCCTACATATACCGGTGACTCATTTTGTGCTTAAAGAGGGTATTGGCAATCACCAACCTCCTCCCAACACAAATGTCCACTAGAGCACTGCCATTCTTATCCACTTCTGCAGGCACACCCCGCTCACCAACTACTGCATCCTTTTTCACATTCCCTACTTTTCCATTCATATCTCCAGTCAAAAGCACTCTCTCATTCCTCTCATAGTTTTCCATGCACACTTCCTCATTTGCCCAGAACTCTTCTTTCACTCTAGTTAGACAGTCTACTGTAGACACGTATACACACACAGTTGCGCACCTTTGTAATCTTACTTTCAGTCTTGCCCACACAATCCTTGAACCAACTTATCTATACTCTCATGTTCTCCTTCCATCTCTTGCACACAATACATACACCCCCTTTTTCCCTTTCATTCTCACCTGCTTCCACACATATACCCCTTCCATGCTCCCACTCTCCCACACTCTCACCTTTCCATTACTCTTAGTCAATCAAAGTATGCTCATGTTTGCACCCTCAAGCACCTGGACAAGTTCTCTCTCTTTCACCTTATCATTTGCATCCCTTAACTTCCATGTTGAAATCTGTACCATGTCCTTTGTACTGTCCTTGGTCGTCACCTGTTGGTCTGTCCTAGTCGGGGGCATTTTGTTTGTCTTTTTAGTTAGTTGTTTTCTGGTGAGAGGCACTGACCCCTGCCAACCCACTTGTTTACACATAGGGAACACGTATTGGTTGGTTATAAGGTTACCATCCAGTGTATTAAATGATTTCCTGGTTTACAGGAAGTCAGTTGGCTTGCCACTCAGTAGAGTTACCCTGGAATAGAGTATCACTACACTGAGCGAGTGGATGATGGGCACCCCTACCAACCACGCTGCAAAGCATTATATTCAAGTTGTTTTCCAGTAATTAAACTTCAGTATTTTTTTTTTGTCAGCACTAGCATCTTGGGAGAGGGAGTGACGGCACGAAGTCATCTGAACCAGGATCAGAGAGAGGGTGAATCTACGACCTACAACACGTCAGATGGTTCTAAGAGTTCAGATGACAGTAACCGTGGTAGACATGAGCAGTCCACGTACAGCAAGGAGGAAGTGGCCAAATTTCGATCAATGGCAGATTCATGGTGGGATGTAAAAGGAGATTGCAGACCATTGCATTCACTGAACAGACTAAGGTAAAGTAAAGAGGAAGAAGTATGCTAAGTTCTGTAAGTAGTCAGTTGTGCAAAGAAATTTTACATTACTCAAAAAGTTTAAATATCAGAGTGTATGGTGAGAGGTGAATAAAATGGTAATGCCAGTGGCTGGTGATATGTGGATGTGGATCATATGTTTTTAGGGAGGGTGGTGGTGGAAATGGCATCTGAGAAAGATTATAATTAAGTTTTGCTGTTAACTATCTTTCTTGAGACACCAGTAGGAAGAGGCTGTATACCCATTTGATCACTGTGTAGGGATTTTAAGTTGTTGATCAGCTCCAGTCTGGCTGAACAGACCCATCAACTACCGGCATTGGGAGTCACCCTCCCCCCCCCTTCTTGCGGAGTTGACTATCGTTCTCATATGGCTGACGGTGCCTTGTCATAAAAAGGTGCAGGGATTAGTGTAGAGGTTTGATTCCTGGGAGGATGGTGCATCTGCATCTCCAGGTAATAGGAGCACTGTAGCAGGCTTCCCTTCACCCCGTTATTTGGTTTTATGGGTACCACCCAACAGTTTAAATGGTTTCCTTGGTTACAGGAAACCATTACGTTCGTCAGTCAGTGTAGACCCACCTGAAGTGGAAAAAGAGTAATAAAGATGACAGGAAGGAAAGGGAGAAGTAGGTAGAGAAGAGGGCAGACAGAAAGTGAATGAGGAAAAGGAAGAGGTAGGCAGCACTACATCATGTGAGAGGATGGTGCTTGCCACCACCTACCACCAGTCTTTATAAGTAATAAAATTAATAGGAGGAATCATCTCAGACTTACTGAGCTGAGGATTGGGTCGAGTTATACTGTCTGGTGCTGACATGGAGTCTACATGTGGTTGTGCTCTGTATCTTGGGTGGAGGAAAGAAGCTAACAGCATCTGCCCAGGAGCTAAATCTCACATTTCCCTGCACCTTGCTGTGGGGAAGGACCTGACTCAACTCTGGCGAGGCACTATCTCAGGGCCACTAGTTTCCTGCATGGTTTATGTACTGTGCTGTTTCTGGAGGATAGCCTCACAAAAGCAGTTTATCTGTGGTCAACAAGTCTGCTTGGCCAGATAGATTAGGATTTAGCATCAACAATTATACTGCCTTATTAGGCATGAGGACCTCCCTCCCAAGTCTGTAATGTCTTGTCCCTCTTTGAAAAAAAAAGATTCCATGTTGGAAGGCTTATATATACTCCATGTATCATCATTTATATATTTATTTGTGTTTATAGCAAGACTAACTGTGTTCTGTTTACAGTATTTTGCCTTAGTTCTGTGTCAGCTCTGTCCAGTTGATTTGTGCAAGTATGGTGGTCGTTTGGTCCCAATTTGGCTTTTGTTTCTTTGTTATTTAGCATTTTTTGTTGGCTGCTTATGGAACCAGAAAGATAGTGGATTGTGCATCTTAGGTACTCCTTTTTGTGTTCTGTCTTTGTTTTCTTAATAGTTTTTTTTTTTTTAGTGCAATTGTTGTGTTTTGTTAATAAAGGCTCCAGCATATATTCATGTGTCAGCCTTGGTCGCAGGTGCCTTTCCATGCTGCTTGATCTCTGGCAGCCTTTCTGTTCAGTCCCTTATCTCTGAGGTCACATTGTATGACCTTGCCCAAGACTCATTTGGTCAGCCTCTTGCAACCTGACCACCGGCATTCACACTTCTCATCTTCTGCACCCAGTTGTCATCCTGCATCTTCTTCAGATGCCCAAACCATCTCAGTCTGTTCCTCCTCATCACAGGACTGATACACTCCAGTCCCGTCCTTCCACTCAACTCTTCAGTTATAAACCCAGTCCCCCCCCCCCAGGCTTCACATTCAAGGACATACTACACATCCATCTAATCAATGTCATTTCTGTACATATGAGCCTACGAATATCCTCTTTCTTTACTGCCCAAATCTCACTACCATACAGCATTATACTCCTAACACATGCAGCACATACAAAGATCCCTTAGCCTGGAGGGAGAGCCCTCATGATGTCAGGAGAGGCAACACCTACCTGAACTTCCTTCAACCAATCCTATCCCTAGTCACAGAGCTAGCTCCAGCCCCATCTCCAGCACATAACATGTCATCATCATCATCCGGACCTCCTCTCCCACCCTAGGGCAGGGTGAGGAGTAGCAACATCCAGACAGCCCAAATTTGCCCAGTCCAATGAGCCACACTTCCATTCACTCATCATTCAAGCTTCCAGAATTCTGGCTCTATCGGATGTGCCAAAAACATTCACCACATTTTGTAGCTTCACATAAACATATCTGATAGAGTCAGTCTGGACGCTGCCACATTAAAAGGGGTGCCAATCCCTGGTCATGCACTTCTTACAACATTCATCCAGCCAGCTCTCTCACCATCTTCCAAACCTCTCTTCCTCACACACTCATCCACTATATCTCTTCACCTTCTCCTTGGCCTGCCTCACCTCCTCCCTCCTTCAGATTCGCTCAGATATGCCTTTTTCACCACTCTGTTGTTATCCATTCTCTCCACATGACCATACCATCTCAGTACACTCTTTGATTCTGGTGTCCTCCGACTTCCTTACTCCGCATCTTTCACAAATCACATTATTTCGTATCCTGTCCACCCTCTGTACTCGACATACATTCCTCAGCAGTCTCATCTCCACTGCTCTTACTCTTGACTTTTCATTTTCATGCCACACCATAGTCTTACATCCATATGTTAACCCGTCCTGTCCCAACTGATTTCCAACCTCCGATACCCCCCAGTCCCGAGTAATTTCGGATTTTTTGTTTTTTTTTGTTCAAACCTTCGCTTTTGGTGAGAAACATCGAGAATTCATAGAGAAATTGCCCTCCTGAGGCTATAATTGGTGCTACAGGTGATGAGTCAGCCATACATTTTCCCTCTTTCTCAGGGTACCTGGCTAAAGAAAACGAACTATGGAAGGGTTAACTAATTCAAGCCACTTTAAATTACGTATTTATTTATTTATTTGGTACGAATTTATGTGTAGTACAAGACTATATTGGTTTTCACACATTTATATTGGCAATAGAAGCATTGTTCAGTCACCAAACACATCCACATATGGCACCTTCCTTTATGACATTACCACCTCATCACTTCTGTTTGTTTCTTACTCTAGCTTCTTTATTTCTTTGTCCTCCACCTCAGGAATCATTTTCACCGTGAATTTCGTCATTGGAGAGACCGTGGGGCAACATGTTTTTACTGGCCAGATCACTTCTAACAGGTGAATGGGCAAGTGTGGGGGGGGGGGGGGGTCAGATGGGGCCAGGCAGTATCCCCACTTGACAGCAGATAGAGGAAGGTATCCCACATATATCTACCAATAATCACCCATGAAACTTTAAAACTGTGCAAGTTATGACTCTTGCAGTTGCGTGACGTACTCATACGTCGATGGGTCTAGCCGTGACAAAATGTTGCGACGTACCCATACGTCGATGGGACGCCTCGGGTTAAAGCTGGCGCTAACACTCCTTCATGTAAGCCTGGTGCAGCTGCAACACTCAGGCCTCTGTTTCTTATCAAGGCCTTCATTGCACCAGCTACTTTTCTTCCTTGTGTTACTCTGCTTTCAACTTCTTTTGCACATTTTCCTATCTTTTCTATCACTGTACCCAGGTATTTGAACTCTCTCACTAATTCCAGTCTCTCTCCATTCACGGTGACATCGCACTGGGAATCACCTTTTCTCTCAATAACCATCACTTTACTCTTTGCTATTTTTACCCTCAAGGCACGACGCTCACAGACATCAGCAGAACTCTGGACATGTCTGCCAAATTCTTATCCGGTATTTGCAAGCAGTACTGCATCATCAGCATACAACAAATTTGAGATATTCCATCCATCACCATTCATTACCAATGCCATCCCTCTCTCCATTACTCGTGTTTTTACTTCTCTTATCACCCCAAGTATATATATATATTGAACAACCATGGGGACATTGCACAACCTTGCTGCACGCCCACACCTATCGTGAACCATTCACTTAAATGCCCATTAACATAACATGTCCCCCAAATTAAAAATATTCTACTACACACTCAACAGATTCACCAACAAGAGCAGTCCTTTCACACCTGACAAACTATGTATGCTCTCCCAGACACACTGCACACATGAAATCAGCATTAACTCGCAGTCTACCTCAAATACCACTACATCTCATTTGCACCTGTTTATCGCAAATATGGCATTAGATGGAGCTACTTCCCACACCCTTGTGGCAAACCACATATGGCCACTCTCTCTCTGCTTTGACAGTATGGTACTGCCATTAGCCCTAAATATCATCACTTTTGCTTTATCCACATTTACTCTCAAACCCTGGTGCCACATTCCACCCCTCTACTTCGTAAATCTTTTCTCCACCTCCCTTTCATTCTCTTCAGTCAACACCAAATCATCACCATACATCTCCAACAGGAGTTTCTGAAGTCACATGAAAGGGCATCAAGTTCCATAATAAACAACAAGGGGCTCAAGACTGACCACAAATGCACACCAACATTCACGGAGAACTCCCCACTCTAATCTCCATTCACTCTTACCTGCGTGCGAGCACCCACATACTTGGTCATAACCATCCTGACCAGCCACTCCTTGATTCCAAGCCTTCTCATTGCCCATTGCACCACCTTTCTAGGGACTCTGTCAAAAGCCTTCTCCAAATCAGCAAAAACAAAGTACAGTTCCCCTTTTTTCCTATATATTTTTCTTGAAGCTGTCGAATCCTGAATATGGCATCAGTGGTCCCTTTTCCTGGCATAAGCCCTATTGCCCACTCCATCACCTCTCTAGTGACTCTGTCAAAGGCCTTCTCCAAATCAACAAAAATGAAGTAAAATTTTCTTTCCTATATATTTTTCCTGAAGCTCTCGAACCATGAATATGGTATCAGTTGTCCCTTTGCCTGGCATAAGCCCAAACTGCATCTCATCATTATTCACTTGTTCTCTCATGATACCTTCTAGAACTCTCTCCATTGCCTTCATTGTCTGGTTCAAAAGCTATATGTCTGTATAATTTCCTCTTTCCAGGGCATCACCCTTCCCCTTGTACACATTTACAGTCACACTATTCAGCCAGTCATATGGGACAACACACTCATATATAATTGTATTTGTCAAATAAGTGACTTATCCCACTCCTATATCTCCTGAGGCTTTCAACATTTCAGCAGTCAACCCAGACACACACATACTGCCTTCCCCATCTGCATCCTTCCTATTGCCCTGCTCACAGTAAAAGCATCAATCAAAGGCCAAGGGCCAGATACTGGATCTGCTGGCTACAAACCTTCCCTGTCCCAGTCAGACTCCTTATTCCAGAGACAGTGGTAGTGTTCTCTCCAGGCGTCTTTAACCCCTAACCAGCGGGTGAATTATCAATTATATGACCGTGTGGGGCGCCATATTTTTGGAAAAATAAATTTATCAAGGAGTAAGCCTAAACGTGCATAAATCAATGAAAATGGATGAAAAACAAAGGTAGGAGGTGTTATTACATGGTAATATGTCTCTCCTGACTCTATCAGGAGGAGGGAGGGAGGAGCATGAGCAGGCAGTTTATCACAAGGTGCGCCTGGTGCAAGGCTAGCGAGATCGTTTCGTTTTTGAAGTCTCCAACATGCTTGCATGCATCAGCCTTGGTCACCTAATGGCAGCTCTCCATGCTGCTCGATCTATGGCAGCCTCCCTGTTCAGTCCCTTAACCTTGAGGTCACACTTAATGAGCTCATCCCATGTCTTTCTCAGTCTGCCCCTCACAACCCCTCCCCTCAGTATTAACACTGTTCACCTTCCACACCCAATTATCATCCCCCATCCTCTCCTTATGCCCAAACCATCTCAGTCTACCTCTCCTCATTACAACAACAATACACTTCAGTCCCATGCTACCTCTCAACTCTTCCATCATAAACCCAGCCCCCACCAGGCCTTGCATGCAGGGACGCATTGCTCATCCACCTAATCATTGTCATTTCTGTACGTTGGAGCCTGCGAATATGCTCTTCCTTTACTTACCCACCATCCGCCCCTCTTCCGGTGACGGCTCTCGGAGTTGCCTGGAACCACTGTCTGACTCACTCCTCCTTCATTTCTGTAACATTCGTGGCCTTTCCTCTAACTTTCGCTCTGTTGAGCACCACCTTTTTACCTCTCTTTCTCTCTGAGACTCAGCTGTCTGAGACAACTGACAGCAAACCCTTTTCTGTATCCTCCTACTTTCTCTATTCTCATTTCAAAGCCAATGGTGGCTGTTGCGTATATGTACGCAACGATCTATTTTGCTCTCGTGTTCCTGAACTTCATTCTTCTGAATTCTCTACTCTCTGGCTTCGGCTCTCCTGTCATTCTCTGACTAGATATATCTGTGCTGTTTACTTATCTCCTAATTCTACTGACTATCAAAAATTCTTTGACTATCTTACTTCTACGATGGAACACATTCTATCCATTTCTCCTTTCTCTGAAATCTCCATTCTAGGAGATTTCAATGTTCACCACCACCTTTGGCTCTCCTCTCCTTTCACTGATCCACCTGGTCAAGAAGCCTACATCTTTTCTATCCTTAATGACCTAGAGCAGCTTGTACAGCACCCTACCCGTGTCCCTGACCGCCTTGGAAAGAGTTCCAACATACTTGACCTTTTCCTAACAACTAATCCTTCTGCTTACACTGTTAATCTTTTCTCTCCGTTGGGCTCCTCCGATCATAACCTTATTACCTTAACCCTGTCCTATTGCTTCGGTACAGCCTGTGGACCCTCCACAGAAACGCCGCCTGTGGCACTTTGGAGCTGCAGATTGGGAGGCCCTCAGGCAGTACTTCTTTGATTTTCCTTGGAATGATTATTGCTTCCATGGCCGGGAGCCGTCTGAGTGTGCCTTGCGCATTACGGAGGTTATCCTCTCGGGCATGGAAGCATACATTCCTTTCTCATATCCTCTGACTGATGCAAGAAAGCCTTGGTTTAATCACGCTTGTTCTAATGCTGTCCGCAACAGAGAGAGGGCCTTTAAAAGGTACCGGAGCCAACCCACCCCTGAATCACATCTTTTTTATATTTCTGCCCGGAATCATGCTAAGTCTTCTTCGCTCTGCTAAAAAAAATTTCATCCGTGCTAAATGTTCCCAACTCTCCAACTCGAACTCTTCTTGCTCCTTTTGGCACCTTGCCAAAAACCTTTCTAACAACTTTACCTCATCATCCTTCCCTCCTCTTTTCTACTCTGATGGCTCTGTAGCTATTTCTTCTACTGATAAAGCAGATCTCTTCGCTCAGACTTTCTCCTCCAATTCTACCTTAGACGATTCCGGTGCTGTTCCTCCATCACTTCCCTCCTCAGACTTCCTCATGACTGGCATTAAAATTTCTTCAGCTGATGTATTTTCTGCCATCACTGGCCTCAATATTAACAAGGCATATGGGCCTGATGGAGTCCCTCCTGTTGTCCTCAAAAACTGTGCTTCTGTGCTTACACCCTGCCTAGGTAAACTCTTTTGCCTTTGTCTGTCAACTTGTACCTTTCCTTCTTGCTGGAAGTTTGCTCTCAATTCAGCCAGCCCCAAAGAAGGGTGACCATTCCCAACCTTCTGACTATCGTCCAATTGCTTTAACATCCTGTGTCTCAAAAGTTTTCGAGTCAGTTCTTAACAGAAAAATTTTAAAGCATCTTTCCTGTCACAACCTTCTTTCTGATCGTCAGTATGGGTTCTGTCAGGGACGCTGCACTGGCGATCTTCTCACCTACCTTTCAGACTCCTGGTCATCCTCCTTTCGGGACTTTGGCAAAAGCTTTGCCATTGCACTTGACATCTCAAAGGCTTCCGATCGAGTCTGGCATAAATCTTGATTTCCAAACTGCCCTCCTACGGTTTCTATCCTTCTATCTGTGCCTTCATCTCTAGCTTCCTTTCTGGTCGTTCTATAGCTGCTGTTGTAGACGGCCATCGTTCTTCTCCTAGACCTATCAACAGTGGTGTTCCTCAGGGTTCTGTCCTATCACCAACTCTCTTTCATTTATTCATCAATGACCTTCTAAGCTGTACATCTAACCCTATCCACTCATATGCTGATGATTTCACCCTTCACCTCTCCATTCGGTTCCCACAATGCCCATCTCAGCAGTTACTTCAGCAAACAAGGGATGAGGCTATGGCACACCTAATGTCTGACTTGGCTCATATCTCTGATTGGGATAAAAATAATCTTGTTATTTTTAATGCATCAAAAACTCAGTTCTTACACTTATCAACCCGACAAAATGTTCCTCAGGATTACCCACTAATGTTTAATAATGTCCAACTCAGTCCTGCATCATCCTTGAACATGCTAGGGGTTTCATTCTCTCGGGATTTGTCTTGGAAAGAACATATTACATCTCTTGTGAAATCTGCTTCCAAGAGATTAGGTGTGCTGGGCCGACTCCGAGCTTTCTTTACCCCTGCACAGATGTTGACCTTGTACACGGGTTTTATTCGCCCGTGTATGAAGTACAACTCTCGTGTGGGGAGGCTCCCCACATACAGCCCTTCTCAATAGAGTGGAGTCAAAGGCTTTTCGTCTCATTAACTCTCCTCCTCTTACTGGTTCCCTTCAACCTTTGTCTCTTCGCCGCAGTGTTGCTTCTTTATCTCTCTTCTATCGCTATTTCAATGGTCACTGTTCCTCTGAACTGTCTGCTTGCATCCCTCCACCTCTACGATGGGCACGTAGTACCAGTCTAGCAACAAACTCTCATCCCTTTTCTGTCCAACTCTCTAATTCAAGAGTTAACCGTTACTCCCAGTCCTTCATTTATGCAACTGGTCAACTCTGGAACTGTCTTCCTCTGTCTGTATTCCCTACTTCCTATGATCTCCAATCTTTCAAGCGCAGTGTGTCCAGGCATCTCAAAATGAATTGATCTTGAATTTGGCTCTCTTTGGTTTTATATTTACTTTTTCTTGGAAGGAACAGTATGCGGGCCCATGGCCTTTGGTTCCCTCTTTCTTGCATTAAAAAAAAAAAAAAAGGTCTCACTACCATACAGCATCACACTCCTAACACATGCTGCATACAAAGACCCCTTAGCACGTAGGGAGAGTCCTCTTAATGTTAGAAGAGGCAACAGCTCCCTGAACTTCTTCCAACCACTTCTCACCCTAGCAACCGAGCTAGCTCCAGCCCCACTTCCAGCACATAACATGTCTCCCAAATAACAAAACTTTTCCACTTGCAAGAGACTCACCTGCAAGTTCAATCCTTTCACCCCTAATAATCTCCACCTGCTCTCCCTGACACACTGCACACATAAAATCAGCATTATCTCGCAGTCTGTCTCTAATACCACTTCATCTCTTGTGCGCCCATTTATCACAAACACTGCACAAGATAGAATTACTTCCCACACCCCTGTGGCAAACTGCACATGGCCACTCTCCCTCTCCTCTGATTGTACCGCCACCAACCCTAGATATCATCACTCTTGTTTTATCTGCATTTACCCTTAAGCCCTTGTACCCCATACCATCTCTCCACTTCTTAAATCTTTCCTCCTCCTC
>JAGKTI010029747.1:0-12580 GCA_018397915.1 Birgus latro
CACACACACACAGACCGTTAATTCAAAACACACGGTTGTCTTAATCAGTGGCTCATCTTTAGCTTTTATTATATCTCCCGTTGGTTTGGTTATAAATAACATCAGTACAGAAGTACAAAGCTCAAAATAAAGTAGTAGCATAATACCCATCCATATAAAAGTAATATAATTATTTCATCGTGAACAGTTATAACACTCAAAGAAAATTTAGTACATCTGACTGAACTGTGTTCATTCGATAACACCTTAACTCGGAAATCAACATCTGACCGTAGAGACTCTCCAGAATCATTAAATTCGAAATTGCATACCTTTCCTTAGCCAGAGGAGGAGTGTGATGCACTGGAATCCTACTCACAGTATGGGGAACCCAAGTACGATTTACAAGCCACTCTTGCAGGCGGACTTGACTTTGTTTCCCCTTTGTCCCTGCTCACCCAGCGTTATAAAAATTTGAGACTCAGGTGTGGATACCCAACCCACACCAATAGTTATGGCTCTCAGGGTGCCTTGTGCAAGTTGTGGGCGCCATTGTTACTGTAGGCGCCGCATCTCGGACATAATATCCCATCCACAGAAATCTGGGCCTTGTGCCTTACCTTGTTCTTCAATTCTCCCACTTGGAAAAATTCCTATGGGGGCAGCTGCCACCGTTCCTTCGTTCAACCAACCACAATGGCCGTCAAAACGACTTTTAGGAATTAGCAGCCAATCAAAAAATGACATTGCTAAAAAGATTGGGTGAGGATCTGCCGGGGCTCAGTGAAGGCATTTTTTCTACATCCTACGTGTCTCTCCTCGGCAGCTTAGAGCGAAATACGTGAGCAATACAAATATTGCAACCAAAGATGTATCAGACATAAGAACTGTGCAGTGAGTTCCCTTTAGCCTCCAATAACATTGTAAAAATCACAGGAATCGCAGAAACACAAGTAATAAAATGTGTACAGGCCATTCATGCACTTTACGTCGAGCAGTATGTTGAGCGAGTCGCTCACTGACAGAAAGATCGTCATGACATGAAATTCTATAGCATCGTGTGAGGTTTTCATCACAGACTTGGAAAGGATCTACAGAATCTCTGCAGCATATTTCACATCTACTAAAGTGCTGACCATAAAAATAAACTTGCATTAACTCCATCACATCAAATATATTTGCCTTGAATAATTTATGCTCCCGACCCCGTTTGGCAATTTGATATACTGATGTTATTCATGTCATTGCTCTATAACACAGGTGTTGTCCCCCACCCACTTATTAATACTTTAATTGCTTTACATGGTTAATGGGATTTAACCACAGCTGGACGATTACCGTAACCTTTCTTGGAAGAATTATTTCCCGGGATCTTCTACGCTTCAGTGATTCACTTAAATCGGGGAGGGGGGGAGGGGGGGATGATGTATTGATTGGCAAAAATCAATACCGAACTGTGAATATTATAAGGCTGACGGGTCAGCATCCATCTGAATTCATACATCTTTCCTTATTTTTCAGCACCTACCACTTCATACGTGTAATCGTATCACTACACGGTAACTATGTCTTATATATTTTGTTTGGGTGCAACACCTTCAATACACATGTGCTTCACATTAAAACACATGAAACAAGACTTATTAGGTTTCACTTGGCTGCAGATAAACCCGCCGGAACTCGACAACGATACATTTTCACCCAATCGTACTTCGGGACGGTAAATTTGGCGCCGGATGATTGCATCTAGAAGGCTCTGGACTTAGTAAAATGAGGGAGTAGACTGTAGCACAAGTAAAAAAGAGCGATACTCCCAAGGTCGCTGGAAAGCTGATGACAGGGAGAACTGGAGCTCCCGTTTCATCAGCACTCAGGACTAGTTTTTGACCATCCCTCTTTGCTGAACTTCTTCAGTGTTTCAGTAACACAGAGAGCAGGCTAGCATGTTCTCTCTTACATGTTCCTGTAACTGTCAGCACCAAAGTACATGCACATTACACATAACACTTCGTATTCCAAATTTTAAAATAAAGCGGCATCTCATCACCAAGACTCCCTCTTACCACCAAGAGTCCCTGGTAGGAGAGGGGGGGGGGACCATAAAACCTCCAAACATCCGCCACTATCCCGGCGACGAGCAAGTGAGATGCCCAGAACCATTGTCTGACTTACTCCATATTTATTTCTGCAACATTCTTGACTCTCCTCTAAATTCCAGTGTTGAATACTACCTTTACACCTCACCTACTCTTCCTCATTGAGACTCAGTTGTCTAAGGCGACTGATCGCAAACCCTTCTCTGCATCCTCCTACTTTCTCTCTACTCTCTTCAAAGCCAAAGGCAACTGTTGTGTATATTTACGCAACTACATATATTGCTCTTGTATTCCTGAACTTGAATCTTCTGAATTCTTTACTCCCTGGCTTCGGCTATCCTGTCATTCTCTAACTAAATATATCTGTGCTGTTTACTTATCCCATAATTCTACTATGAAAAATTCTGTGCCTATTATACTTCTAAGAAGAAACACATCCTATCAATTTCTTTATTCTCTGAAATCTCCATTCAAGGTTATTTCAATATTCGCCCCCACCTTCGGCTCTCCTCTCCTTTCACTGATCAAACTGGTGAACAAACCAATCATTTCTATCCTTAAAGACCTAAAGCAGCTTGTACACACCCTACCCGTATCTTTGACACCCCTGAAGAGAGTTCCAACATACTTGACCTCCCTACGACTAATCCTTCCAGTTTCAACATACTTCACCTCCCTACGACTAATCCTTCCGCTTATGATAATTTTTACTGTCCGCTGGGTTCCTCCCGTCACAGCCTTATCACCTTAACCTATCCTATCACCCCAGGAAGACCTGTGGACCCCCTCCCCCTCAAGAAGAGACTGTGACACTGGAGCTGCTGAATGGGAGGCCCTCAGGCAGTACTTCTTTGTTTTACCCTGGAATGATTATTGCTTCCATGGCCAACAGTCATCCGGGTGTGCTTTGCACATTACGGAAGTTATTCTCTCGGGCATGGAGGCATATATTCCTTTTTCTTGTCAAGTGACTAATGCAGAAAAATCTTGGCTTAATCCCACTTGTTCTAATACTGTCCACAACAAGGAGAGAGCCTACAAAATGTACTGGAGCTAACCCACCCCAGAATCTCATCTCCTTTATGTTTCTGCTCGGAATTGTGAAAAGTCTGTTATTCACTCAGCTAAAAATAATTTAATACTAAATTCTCTGAACTCCCCAACTCTGTTTCCCCCAGCTTCTTCTGACACTTTGTCCAAAACACTTATAAAATGTTTAGCTTATCATCCTTCCCTCCTCTTTTCCACTCTGATGGCTCCGTAGTTGTTTCTTTGACTGATAAAGCAGTACTCTTAGTTCAGTCTTTCTCATCCAATTCCACCTTAGATGATTCCAGTGCTATTCCTCCATCACTTCTTCCATCTGACTACCTCGTGACTGACATTAAAATCTCTTATGTTCATATATTCATTGGCATCAATGGTTTCAATACTAACAGGGCGTATGGGCCTCAAGAACTGTGCTTCTGTAATTAAGCCCAGCCAAGGTAAACTCTTTTGACTTTGTCAGCTTGTACCTTTCCTTCTTGCTGGAAGTCTGCTATCATTCCATTCCACTAACTGTCACCAAACTGCTTCAACATCCTGTATTTCCATATATTCTGTATCTATTCTTAAAAAAAAAAAAAAGGCCCCTTTCCTATCACATCCTTTTATCCAAACATCAGTACGGGTTCCACCAGGGACACTCCAGTAGCGATCTTGTCACCTGCCGTACCTTTCAGTCTCTGGTCATCCTTCTTTCGGGACTTGGGCGAACGCTTTGCCATTGCACATGGCATCTCAAAGGCTTTCGCTCCAATCTGCCGTCTTACAGTTTCTTTCCTTCTATCTGTGCCTTCATCTCTAACTTACTTTCTCCTTGTTCTATAACTGCTGTTGTGGATGGCCACCGTTCATCTGGTTACTTCAACAGTGGTGTTCCTCAGAGCACAGTCCTATCACCAAATCTCTTCCTTCAATTCATTGATGACATAAGATGTACATCTAACCCTATCTACACATACACTGACGACTCCACCCTTCACCTTTCCATTCACTTCTCAGCATCCATCTATCAGGGAAGGAAGTAATTCAGTTTTAAAATCGCCACTTGTCACGGTGGAAAAAGGAATATGACTCCTACTTATGGGAGGTAAAGAAAGTCGCCACTGACGGAAGGGATCGACTCGTGAAATTAAAATACTAAATTTTACTTTAATCTGGCTCGCATTGCCAATTCTCTAAAAGTAAGAATTTACAATTACTTTATGTAGGCTTATGTGGCGAGTTCTCTAAAAGTGAGAAATTTATAGAATTATTTTATTCTGGCTTACAGTTCTCCAGGCACGAGGTTTATAAACTTTCTCTTCAGCAGTACACAGCAGAGAATAATCACTCACGATTGCTGATATTATAAGTACTGCTTGCCTCGGAGAGAAAGTGTCCTTACCCCCTGACAGTCATTAATAATAATAACACTAAATAGGGTCTTGCTAATGCTAACTCCTAGCTGGCACAACAGATCTATCGTGAATGAGTACAAAAGAACTGGCTGAACTACTTTAGTCGGGGAGTCTGACGCACTGGTTTTGCCAGCTGATGATGATGATGATGAGATTCGCCACACAGCTGAGGACAGGTGGATTTTGTAACACTGCGCGATGCTCCAGGGCGGTGATTGGTCGATTCCTGTTGTGTCTGAACGTACACAAAATTGACTTGGTATTCCAACCAACGCCCTCATTTATTTGTAAAATACCGGATTTCACAGAAACAAATTAAAGCAATGATATCTTTAATGATAAATATATGCCTTTTCAATTATTAGAGATAAACCTGAACGACACTGGTAACAAAACAATGTAAAGTCTCAACTGGACGCATACGGACAACAGTCAGTGACTGATTATTTAAATTCATTTCATTATGTTTGATTTCGTTTGCACGCGGTTTTATTATAGCAGCATAATTCAACTATTAGTGTCTCATGGGATTTGCTTTTATCTAACTTTCCTTTTATCCACCATTAAAAAAAATTCGGTTCATTCTACAGTGATGTAATCCATTACTTTCCCGGCTCCTCTCTGTCGAGGGGACAGAGATACGTTTTTATGATACTTATGAAAATGTTCAGGAAAATCAACACCAAACTTTAATATTAATGAAAGAAAATTAATTTTACTGAATCTGCTTATGAACAAGCCTACAAACAAATGTAGATTTATAAACCTACTGTTACCCACGAAGGTAATGAAAATGTGTATGTACACTATATATACTGAGAATAGCATGTATTGGCCCCAGTGGGGTGTGTGTGTGTGTGTGTGTGTGTGTGTGTGTGTTTATGTGTCCGACTCTGGGCATAGGCTTCACAGCCTGCTATCAAGGCCTAGTCGTCCTCCTACAATCTACATGTCACCACTTCGGCGTGTGTGTGTGCTTACACAAATAATTATTAGAAGATAAGCTAAGCGTATCTAGGATAAGATTGTATATTAATAGATGAGGTAATGAAGGGCATGGTGTAGAGCAGGGGTTCTCAACCTTTTTAATCTTATGTACCCCTTGAAGTCTTTCAGTATTGGTCACGTACCCCTTACCCACAATGCAGAATCAGGAAAGGTAAAAATAAATGCATGGTTTATTGACTTAGTTTATTAAGTTTAAAGGGTGACTACTGTATTATGGGTTTGCAAGGTTGTGTGGCAAGTGTAGTTCAAGAGAGCTTTCTCTCAAAGGACATAACTCCAAGAGTTTCCTTGTTAACGTTGTCACTTAGTGTCCTGGTTCTAGTGGAGAACACATCTAGCCTAGCTCATGTAGGCCACTTTCTACAAACAGGTTTGCAGTTATTCAAAACCGAAGTATTTTGAGAAACCTGTCACGTACCCCCAAAATTCCTCTCACGTACCCCTGGGGGTACACGTACCCCAGGTTGAGAACCCCTGATGTAGATTGTAGGGTGTGACACTGTGTAGTAGTGGTGGGAAAATCATTCGAGCCTTCACCTTCACAGGACCTCAGAATCACCTTGCTATGAAAGTCTGAATTACTGCCTAGTCGCTGACTGTTGTCCGTAGGCGTCCATTTGCGACTTAATTTTGTTCTGAACGTCGTTCAGGTTCATCTCTAATAATTTAAAGGGCCCACATTTTTCATTGAAGATACCGATACTTTAATTTGTTTCTGTGTAATCCTGTATCTTACAAATAAATGAGGGCAGTGGTTGGAATACAAAGTCAATTTGGTGCACGTTCAAACACAACGGGAATCGACTAATCAGCGCCCTCGAGCATCACGCAGTGTTACCAAATCCACCTCTCCTCAGCTGGCAAAATCAGTGCGTCAGGCTCTCTGAAACCGACTATAGTCGTGATCACTATAAGAAAAGACTGCAAACTGGGAACGAGCAAATTAAAATAAAATCAGTGTGTTAAAATAAAACACAAGTATTTAAAATCTGTCAATCTCAAAAGAATAGTAGTAAATTTATTCTTTAGAGCAAAATAAAATATTACAAGAACTTAAAGTTAGTAAATTCAGAATCTCAAACAAGTAAATTCACTCGATCAATCCAGCTAGCTAATTTTCCTAAACCTAGAAAACAGAAAGATGATAGCTACTATTAATTGGAGATGTGGAATCACTGGTGTTGACGAGTCGCCAGCAGGAGTTAACCGTTACTCTCAGTCCTTCATGTATGAAATGGCCAAATCTGGAACTGTCTTCCTCTGTCTATGCTTCCTTCTGCCTAAGACCTCCAGTCTTTCAAATGGAACATGTTCAGGCATCTTGAAATGACAGGAACTTGAATTTGGCTCTGTGTTATCTTGTTTTATTTTTTCTTGAAGGAAACATTTTTTCAGGCTTTTGGCCTTTGGTTCCTTCTTCTTTGCATTAAAAGAACAAAACTCTTCGAAAATCACTACAGCTTTGGCGTCTTGTGTACGGGTGAGATGGGTCTCTAGCCGATGATATATGCGATGTCTGAGCCACATTCGACTTCAAAAATACTTCTGTATATCCGGGCCCAGGATATAGACCGATTGTTGTGGATCGTGTTCTAGGGGAGTTTAGGGACTTAACAATAGTTGCCTGCCTCAGTGACCGACCTCGTTTAGTCAGTAGGCATAAAAACCTAGCTTTCATCTTCCTTAGCCATTAAGTAATGAGCGAGAGAGAGAGAGAGCATGGGCGTGTGCCTGTGCAGTACATGCACACATTCATCTTCCTTTCGCATAATTTGTGTCTGGTTCATGTATCTGTCTCCAGTTATAGACTGTAGTCCATTTATTATTGTCAGGAAGCCGACAAGGCTCTCCTCAGGCAGATGTAAGCAGACACATCTGTAACAGGTGTGGATACGAGTACACTTGCTGGACGTGAGTTTAGGGTGATACACGGACGGAAGAGTAGGGAGTTTGATGTCAGCTCCACATATAGCTGCGGACAATAGGTATAGGGAGGTGGAGTAAGGAAGGAAGGTTGAGAGAGAAAGTAAGTGAACTGAAGAGAAAGTAAGAGAAAGAGAGTCAGAGGAGTGGTATTGAGACAGGGGTCGTCCAGAGGGTGGGAACCATGCTGATCTCTGCAGTTTACCACCGTGGGAAGCATGCTGACTCTGCACTTGCTCGAGCCTCTACGGTGGATGATGCGCGGATGACGTGTGGATGAGGGCGGTGGATGAGTGGGTGAGGCCATCACCCACCTCACAACCATGTGACCTGCTGGTGGACATCGGCAACCCTTGAGGCCAGGACAGGGTAAAGAGGACAGTGTGATATTCAGAGCTGAGAGAATCGTCGTGGCGAGGAGACGCAGCCTGGACGCCGCCTGGGGGGCAGCGAAGCGTCACGAGGACGTAACTGAAGTCGAAAGGAAGTAGAGTTCCAGGGGCGACATGAGAGCACTTCTGTTGACAGTGAGTAAAAGTACAGGCTTATGTAATCGCGGGTACAACTTGTGAACAGTGCTATTATTTGGCTGTCATCGGGATTGGTAGAGAGACTCCTAGTTACTTAGAAAGAAACGGGAGAGAAGATTTTAAATGTTTAAATGTGTTTCTTGTACTAATGTAACAGTGTAATATAATCAATAAGTGAATAAAAGAGAGTGCTTTACTTATAACAGCACTAGTGAGTATTTAAAGGATTAAATATATAAGGTTGATTTTAAAGCACGGAACTTTTATGAGAGCTTTAATTAATTAATATAGTGTTAGTAATAAAGTGAACTGAGTGTAGATGAAAAAGTGCGGTTTCTAGCACGGATGAAGTGAAATGAGGTGGGAAAATACCTCATGATTTTTATGTGTGTAAATATTTTGTAAATATCTTTTGATAATTAAAGCCTAGAAAAGCCATATCATTTTTCATTTCTTCCAGTTCCCAGTTCTGAGTATATGTGAATAGTGAAAATCCAAGTCGCGCATTGCCAGTGTCTTTTGTTTCACGCTACCAAAGTAATAAATACGGGAGGATAATATTCCCAAGGTAAATATCATTGCTATATTAAGGGAGGGCGCGACATTATGCATAAAGTAGAATCCTAATAACCTACAACTTGACTGAACCTCAAGTGTTGTCAGACTAAAAGGTGGCTTAAAGTGTAGTATGTCGACCTTAACCTGGCACAGATTTTCGTCCTTTTCGAGATTGTTTAGCGGCGCGCAGTTAAGGAAAAAGACAATGTTACTTCTGTACATACTTTTCTAAGGACTACATCGTGACTAGAATCATATTCTTGTGTTAATCTGCCGTTACAGCTCAATATTCAATGTAGAGACAATTTCAGGTCAAGATGGAGTAAAAATTAAATAATAATATTGACTCATTCCTCTTATTTATATTTTTGAATGTGTGTCTGTCTGTATGTGCATTTGTCCACTATGGACATTAAGGAGGAACTATCTAGTGGGCTCATGAGGATCTAACAGGAATAACTAATCACAGATTTACCTGTGTGGTTTAAAGATGCTAAAGTGGCACCAATGTTGGCCAAAGTTAGAACTAAGCAGGGCACTGATAAAGTCAGCATTGTGAAGCTTGGAGGCGTATTACTGTAGAGTTTTTAACTTTCGGGTACAACGACATCTTTATTACAACGCTTGGATGAGTGGCTGGAAGGATAGGGTGGGTGGGGTTGGACAAGGTGGGGCCACTTGGGTGGGTGAGCAGATCATGTACAAGCTTGTATTATTAATTTGTCCATCAATCGAATTATACACTAAACTCATGTAAATGACGTTAGTGCTTGCTACAAACCAGTATCATAGCAACCTTTACTCGTGATATTCTACGAGGAAACTAGCAACATTTCAGTGGTTGACAGATACTTCAAAGGTTACTCGTTACTGATAAAAGTATCGAGAGACTATTTTTACGGTAATTGCACATCATCAGAAAGAACTATGCTCCCTAATAGGATTTCAAACCCAAGACTATATTACGATTATATTTCCAGTACTCTAACTCATCTGCTACACTTTCATTTGTGCTTTGTATGTTACTCTCTGTGTTTCTGTTTGTGTTTGCTTGTCTGTTTTTGTCTTTGTAACTGCTCAGCTGTCTGCATGAGTGTATGCAAATATGCCACTGCCTGTGTACCCTGTCTGTATCTTTATGATTCACTCTGTGTGTGTGTGTGTGTGCGCTCTAGCGCGTGCGTGTTTTATGCAAGGAAGAAGGAACCAAAGGCCAGGAGCCCGCAAACCGTTCCATCCAAGAAAAAAACAAAATACAAAAAAGAGCCAAATTCAAGATCCGTTCATTTCCAGAAGCCTGGGCACACTGCGTTTGAAAGAATGGGGATCATAGTATAGTGCCGTAATTTTAAGTTAATATAAGTATAATATAAGTTCATATAAGGGTAATATAAGTTAGTATAAGTATGATGTAAGTGTAATATAAGTGTAGTTTAAGTTAGTTTAAGTGTAGTGTAAGTGTAGTTCTGGACCCTGTTTAATTGATGCAATGTATGGGAAATGGACCTCAAAATTCATTTTTTGGGCTTGATCCTAGTTTAGGAATAGCAAGAGTGTGATAATATTAACATGTAAGACCGTGTGGAGCGAGATTACGTGCAGAAGCATGATCTGTTTTAGATAAAGAGGCAAAGAAAGTTAATTCGAGGTTAAAATTCGCGATAAGTTGTATTTGCACTTTGAATTCAGAATTTTGTAGTTGAGTTTGTTACTATCATCTTGTTGTACTAAATAATAATGTATATGAGATTAGGTAAAGTCTGATTATTGATGATAGTCATTTGTAGCCGCGAAATTTATTTATTTTCACTGACGCCAGATCACGTAGACCAGACAACTGCGACACATGGATACAATTAAGTAAAACGCGTGAGTTTAGGCTTCGGTAAAAACTGTCAAACCCCTGTTACTACCACAAAATTTGAAATATCATAAGTCAGTTTGTCTAAGGAAGAGGAGAGAGAAAATTCCTTGTTGCAAGTTCCTTGATGATTGTTATAGTAAGAAAATTGTAGAGTAATAAGTCGAAGCCAGTCTCAGTGTTGGGACGACAACATCAAGCGAACGCGTATCCTAGACCTATGCTCATTGTGTGAGCTGGCGGCATCCGCTCAACAGATTGCGAGTGTAACATCGAGGCCCCAATGCAGTCTTCACTAGAGTCACGCGGTACAACTGGCCAAAGCCCTTACACAATCCTCCCATTTAGTTCATTTCTTTATGCATTGTTGTCGATTATGTATTCGTATGGTCCATTTGGAAAAGCCTTTTCTTCTAAAGTGAAGTATTCTAGATAAAAGCGAGTGTGTTTTATGATGTTGGATTTTCTAACACAGGTTATTGCAAGCGCTGTGAAATTTTATATAGAATCATTCTTGTGCAACCGATCATATACATAGATATGTCAAATTGTGTTAACCCATGGAAAATTAGGGTGAATATACTAGATCTAGAGTAATCTTTGGTGATAAGTTGTGAGCCTGGGAAAAATCTGTGAGTCCGTTAGAGACCGTGGTTTAATGCAAGTCACGCCAGAATTTGAAATATTCTTTTCTCTTTATTTCTGTACCTCAAGTTAGGTTAAGAGGTCAAGTTATATGTATACTTAATGTATGTATTTTATTGATCGGGCGAGTAATTCATCTGTGTGCAGTATTATCAACATCTTGTTGAGTGTAAAAGCCCAAGGATATTCAGTGATGGTGTTCTCTCGATTAATAAGTTTTGTACCGTGATATGTGAGTCAGCTTGATTTACTTTCTGTGATGGAGAGAGCATTATTTTAACCAGTTATTCTGGAGGAATCAGAGACTGAAGTATAACTGTGTATAGTTACTATTGTTCGAAGGTTAATTTTCTTTTATGTATGTTAAGGTTAGTAAATCATAGATAATTATCTTTCTTATGTATTTGATCTAAACTCCTCTGGGAAGTTGATTGCAAGATCGAGTGGCCCGCAAGGTATGTTACTATCTATAGAATTCACGCAGTCTAATTTCCTCACGCTACCCTGATTACTGTTTCTAGGCCTCAGTGCCCCATCTTTCACTGTACGGGACTAATAACTTCTTTCCTGGCAAACGCTGGGTGGTGGCAGCCTACCAAAATTAATTCTACTTCTACCTGTTAGTATTTCTTCCTAGTGGAAATCAGTTTACGAGGCCTACCATTATAATTCTAGGATTTCTTCCTCGGTAGTAATCAGTATTCAGTAATCAGTAAAAATCTAAATAAATTCATATAGTCAAGATTCTAACTATTACTCTGGTGTTAAAAGCGGTGATGGATAAATCTTCATTTTAAGGGAACCTAAAATTAGCACCACGACATTGGTGGCAAAAACTGGTGGAATCTTCATTCTGAGGGCATCGTAAAATCCTTGTCCTTACACTGGCGGCTAAAGCGCTGGGATTTAGAAAAAAATTTCGTCCTTACAATAGGAAGTAGGAAATACAGACAGAGGGAGACAGTTGACCCGTTGCATAAATGAAGGACTGGAAGTAACGGTTAACTCTTGCATTAGAGAGTTGGACAGAAAAGGGATGAGAGTTTGTTGGTAGACGGGTGCTACACAGCCGTCGTAGAGGTGGAAGGATGCAAGCACACAGTTCAGAGGAGCAGTGACCATTGAAGCAGCGAGAGAAAAGAGATAGAGATGCAACAGTGCGGCAAAGAGACAGAGGTTGAAAGGAGGCACTAAGAAGAGGAATGTTAATGAGACGAAAAGCCTTTGACTCCACCCTACTGAGAAGAGCTGTAAGTCGGGAGCCTCCCCACACATGAGAGTTGTACTCTACACAGGGATGAATAAAATCCGTGTATAAAGTCAACAACTGTGCAGGGGTAAAGAAGGTACAGAGTCGGCTTAGCACACTTAATCTCTTGGAAGCAAATTTTACAAGAGATGTAGTATGATCTTACCAAGATAAATCCCGAGGGAATGAAACCCCAAGTATGTTTAAGGATGATGCAAGATTGAGCTGGATATCATTAAGCATTACTGGGTACTCCTGTGGAAGATTTTGTCAGGTTAATAGGTGTA